>JASDQU011103666.1:0-30240 GCA_032191745.1 Picea mariana
TAATGCTTCATTGATATAACACTTGGATTATATGGTTAAAAAGGATTAAATTTCTCTATTATTGATTCACCCCCCCTCTCAGTAATCCAACACAAACACCCTTGTTTGTACCATCGAAGTGAAATATTCCATCCCTTCTAGCCATGTAGAATGGTTCAAGAATCCAATACCTGCCCGAGATGTGTTTTAAGAAGTAACATGGCCAATATCTCACCCACCACCAAAATCAACATTTTAGTCAAACCTAATGTCATGGAAGAAATCACCCTGGGGGTATAATGCTCCCCAAAGGAAATCATAGCATACAAAGCCTTATTCCATGAATACCGAGATGTGTTTTCCTGGTCATACACTAAAATGATGGGATTATACCCAACAATCGTCAAACATCACATTGACACTTGTCCTAACGTTGCCCCTTTTCACGAGAAGAAATTCCCCCTCCACCCTTCCAAAGCCATGGAAATCCAAGTTGAGATTGAAAAACTTTGTACAAATTGTTTCATACACCCCATTGCATACATATCCTGGGTTTCCAATCCTGTTCCAGTCAATAATAAATAGGGAACCATTCGAGTCTGCATAGACTTCCGTGACCTCAACCAATCTTGTCCCAAAGAAAACTTCCCTACTCCCTTCATTGATCAAGTCATCGATGCATGTGATGGTCATGAAGTCCTCTCCCTCATGGATAGGTTTTATAGCTATAAACAGATCCAAATCCGAGAGGCATATCAATACAAAACCTCATGGGTCACCTTTTCCTATCGCGTCATGACCTCTGGACTCAAAAATGTCTAGGCCACTTTCCAAAATGCAATGACATACGCCTTTCATGGTCTTTCTCACATCATCCTGTCCTACTTGGACGACCTCACCACTCTATCCAAGAAATGTTCCCAACACATAGAGGATCTATGGATCATCTTTGAACGTTGTCGAAGGTACAACATACGACTCAACCTGCTTAAATGTGTCTTATTCATCACTGTAGGATGTCTATTTGGCTTCATAGTATCCCAGTAGGGCATCACCGTAGACCCCCTTAAATTTTAGGATATCAATGAGATCCCCCCTACTAGTAACTTACACTAGTTGCAAAGCCTCCAAGGAAAATAAAACTTCTTACAGTGTTTTGTCCTTGACTATGTGATTCACACCCACATATTCCTACAATTACTCCATCATGACATCCTATTTCATTGGGACCATCATGCCTAGGCATCCTTCGATTCACTAAAGGAGACACTCAGCAAATCCCCCTTGATCGACACAACGACATGTTTTTTCTTCAACCATGTCATCTCTCGCTTCGAGGTCCCCCGTAAAATAGTCGTCAACCACAGAAATCACTTCGAGAATGAATTATTCACATAACTATCAGCCAAATTAGGATTCAACCATGAGTTCAACTCACCCTATTACCCACAATCCAATGGATAGGTCGAGGCCATCAACAAAGTTATCAAAACTATCCTCTAATGCAAAGTTGACAAAAATAAGAACAATTGGAACCATATGCTTTTTCCATCTTTATGGGCATACCGAACAGCTGTCAAAACAACCATCGGTTTCACACCTTTCCACTTAGTCCACGGTATTGAATATGTACTCCCCATTGAGTGAAAAATACCAATGTTCAGAATTGTGATTGATCTCTAATCCAAAACATCGACACTTTAGAAATGATTGTTAACCCTCGAATCACTCAATGAAGATCGACAAACATCCTTACAGAACAATGAAGTGGTAAAAAAGAGTACCAAATCCACCTTTTACTGCCAAGTTAACTTTCGATCATTTACCAAAGGAGGCCTTGTGTTGGCCGATGATATCAACCACGATACTCCCAGCCATGAAAAATTTGAATCCCTATGGCGAGGACCCTATGTCATCTGTCATTTCCTGACTAAATGTGCCTACATCTTAGGCCACCCTGAAAGTGTTACCCTCAAAAACCCGGTCAACGAGTATACATGAAGAAATTTTACCCATGAGCGTAACCAATTTTTTTACCATCTTTCCTAGTTGTTTTTTTATCTTTTTTAATATAACTCTCTCATTATGTGAGCCTAATCCAGTGTCGTGGTGTCAACAGATGAATTCTTCGTTCACTTGTCACATCGGGTATGTGGATGGAGCTAGTCGTTGGACCAAGAATCTATCCTCGGCGTCCTAGGCCATTTACACACCTCAGCATGTGTTTCTCCATTCCAATGACATCTGCCTCATCCCCGCAACCAATAACCAAGTTCAATATGTTGTTGTGATTGGTCTCCTCTCTGAGGCTAGTCACCTTAGAATCCTACTATATTCTCAACTCATTGTCTAGCAGCTCAATAACGTGTATCGTGTCTGTGATCCATGCCTATATCACAAGTACCTGCAAGTAAAACTTGTGCTACAAGATTTTGAGTCAATCCCATTTTCTCATATTTCTAGAAACCACAACTAGATGACAGATAATATAGCTAATAAAGTACTAGATTGGCATTTATCACATTAGCATACATATTGCATTCATCTATCAAAAAATAAAACAAAAACATGGAGGTTTTGATGGCTTACCTAGGTCTCTTGCCACTCGAGTCTGACCTTGCCTGCTCTCCCATGACTCAAAAACATCCACACAGACAACTCTCAAACCTCCATCGCAACAAGTGCAAATGAGGTGGTTATGTGGGCCCCATGATTTTATATATACCCTTTTTCCCAAATTCCTCATGTCCATTCAAAAGCATTCAATCTATGTTTCTCACACCGTTCACACCCACGAGATCCAGATTCCCTCACCTTCACAACAATACTCTCAGATTCTCATGTTAGTCTGGGGCCCTAGGGACCCCCATTTTGGCACCCTGGAAGTAGGTATGCATTCCCTATCTACATTTCATTATCCAACAATCTTTATATATGTTTTATTTTCATATATGTTTCACGTCAAGTATTTGGTTTGAATATGCAGGTCATCGCCAATGACCCCCTTCATGTCGTTATTCATGGAATCCCTTGGCTCCTCCAGGTATATATTCCAAACTAGCATACCATTTGACCCTCTGCTCACAGTTTCATTTCTCAATCATCCCCCCTGACATTTTATCCTCAGGTTCCCCACACCCAACTCTGTGGTACCATCACCTCCATTGCATTGAGGTACCATCATCCGATAACTCTCTCACCTCCATGAATTTTCCCACATATATTCCCCCCTTGACATATTGGCAATCATGTTGTTCTATCCATTAGACTTGGGAGTGTTTTTAGTGTTACACCCTAGTGCAAGAACCTCATCCTTCTTCTTGATCATCATGCTAACCACCCCATTATGGACTCTTGCGTTATGATTTTTGGCTACATTAAATGCACCTTTGCATTATCATTAAACCACCATATCATCCACCATCAATTTCCCATGTCCAATGGCATCCTCCATTCATCTACCTAGTACATAAACTAACCAATGGCTCCCCCACCCTCCACCAGTATCTACTTACACCCTATATAGGCCAAGCCATACTTCACTGGGGCACCTATTTTTGTACATGCACTTTCACCCCATTATTTATTCATTTGGTAATTGTAAAAAGCGCATTTTACATTTAAGCAAGTACAATAGATTTTGGCCATCACGCCTGATGGTGGTTTTTCCTTGGCACATTGTAACCCATGTTTCCCTTGGTTGGGGCATCCCACTACCCTCACACCTCTGCAAGCCATTTTTATCCAAGCCAAAATTTTTACCACCACTAGACCTTTGTTTCCCACATCGCTCTATATTCTGACCTACACTCCACCCCCTTGCACTCTCACCCCTTCATCATAATTTTCCCATATCTGGTCATCCCCCTGAAACAAAATAGTCTATTACGGTTGTTTCTATCCATACATACCCCCCAACCAAGGACAGTTCTAGAATCACATATATTCCATACATCGTTCAAGATTATCACCCCATTTACTGGTACCCATATAGTTTCTAAAACCATGTTGATCAACCAGATATCCAGAAGCCCTTCACTTCTTATCATCATGTCATCTTTCGTGTCGACATCAAAAAATTTCTAGAAAAGTGACATTATATTGGATACCATTCCATTGACAATGAGTAGCCTCAGACGACACATAGAGAGTCCTAATTTCTTTTTGATGTCATTGATCCCCCTAACATTCAAATCCAACACAGTCTCATGTTACAGTGGATCTTACTTTGCAACTATTGTAGTTTTCAGTAGCGGTTGAAGGCCTATGAATTTGATTAGGCCATCAATGCCTCTAACTCCTTCACCACTCGGTATAGATCCAATTTTGTCATTAGAATCGTCACCTTTTGTTTTTAAAGCCCCTGAGGGAACTGGAAATATCTACTTTGTCATCAAGTTCAGTTACCACTATCTCTTTATGGTCTCATAAAATGAGCATGGGGCATGCATGCCTCGTTTGTACAACACTTTTTGTTTTGTAGCATACTTTGGACTGATCTTTTGTCCCATCTCCCTCCAATGGATGACTCTCACAACTCCTCAAGTTTATGTTTTCTAATTTTCTACACAATGACATCATCACCAAAAGAAACTATGATGTATTTCAGCTATACATATGCTCCTAACCTCATACATCAGGGGGCATCTGTTATCACCAGAAAATGGCTCACTACAAATACATACAATGGATGAAGAAACAATTAACACAAACATAGCATACTACCTTTATTCATGGAAGGATTACACTCAGTTTGGCAAGACAATCATAAAACTATGTAAAAGTGGTTATGGAAATCCATGCACATTTAGCCAAAGAAGTGCATGCACATTCACGTGGGCTAACACGATGTACAATGCGCACAGTGTGTAGAGTGCACCACTGATATTTGAAAGACTCACGAGGATGTATAAACAATGCATTGATGGGTTTGGTCGGGCCTCAACCACTTTTGGGATGAAGGGGATCTCCCCCATACCCAAAATCGTTCCCAAATTTTTCTTTGGAATCACTGAAAAGAATGGGATGTACCTCCAAGGGCCTCCATTTTACATTGGGAACTAGTTAAGAAAAATCTTTCTATCCTCGTATAAATAAAGGACCATTGTATGCAAAAAAAGGGAGAATAATTTGAGTATTGTTATGTTGCTCGTTTTTAGATTTGGGAAGCCATGTTCATCTTAGAAATATTTGGGCATCCATAGCAAGTGTTAGGACTTTCTCCTCTTGAGTAGTCCATCACTCTTTTCTTCACCATTTTCCTTTGTTATCCATTGATAGTAGAAAGAAGACTTTGTAATTGGGGACTCAAGATCCTTCCCAAGGAGGAAGAGGGGACTCATAAGTTCCCATATTTCTCCAAGGAGTATCCATTCAAAGATTAGTTTACTTGGTATATCTCTCTTGTGTTTTCTTTGTGCATTCATTTCAAGTAATTGTTTGCTTATCTTAGATTTATTTCATTGTTATTTTTTTCTTGTTTCTTTATGTTAGTTGAGCCACTAACCGACTAACTCTCTCTTGTGCTTTCTAGATAGCCTAACTAGATAGTTAAGAGACCTCCTTATTTCTCACCTTTGTGACAAAAGGAACCCAAAACGATTCTATGGTTCAATATTAATCAACTTATGAACATGTTATGGCCCTTTATGTATATGATATTCTATCTGTGATTAATGAATGAAAGCATGAGACCCAATTGATTCTTCCTATCATTAGTTTTGTCATGAATGTATGCTTGTTATGTATGTTAGACTACATGTTACTTATATGAATGATGAGGTGAATGAGTAGAATATATTGTATAGTCTCAGGCCGTGAGTTTCTTGTTCACTTTACTGCATGCAATGCATAACACTTTGGTCTCTGTGATTCTCAATATAATCTTGGGTGAAGCTTTATTCAATCCTTGAATATGGAATATGTTGATGTTGATGGGGTACTTGTTAATAAATCCTTTCAAACATTGGGTATAAAACCTCGAGACAAAATCGACAATGGACATTTTGTGGTTCATGGGCGCATGGGAAGCAATGCCTTGACTTGTGGACACAACAAATTATTCTCTATGGGTAGGGGTGCCTAGGAAATTGGGCGAGCATCATAAGTTGGATGGATGTATGCCCAACATAATGTGAAATGAAAGGGAAAGGAGTATCTTCAAAACTGTCCAAGAAATACAGTTGGACCATCAGATGCATGATATGGACAAGATTCCTTGGGAAAGAGTGCATGATTGGAAGGACATTTGGATGTAAGTTTTTATTGTTCCAAGCAATTAGAAAATATATGGGTGGATTGCATGTTGGGTCCACTTTGGATGTGGAGTAAATTTCAAGGAATCTTAAAAGAAGGCAATGACAAGGCACCTTCTACTAAATAAAGAGGATGCTTCAATTGTGCAAATACACTCAATGGAGGATTCATTCAAGAATGGATTCATACAAGAGAGGATAAGGATTTTTGAGGTGCAAAGTCTAGGTTTCGACACTATGAATTATCTGGTTGTTGATTGACTCTTAGACAATCTTCACAAAGGACTTAAACAACTTGGTAAGTGTCTAAGGAATTACAAGGCTAGAATAAGACTACAATAAGTGAGGAAACGAAGTTGCAGGAGCCATATCCACACATGATTTAGGGTTTGAATTGTGCAAGTCTTTTTGGGAAGTAGGCAATGTGCCTTGATTTATTTGTATATCTGTAAATAGTCGTAAGCATAAGGCCACACTCCCTTGTTGTACCTTAGTAAAAAATTTCATATTAATAAGTTTAAGCATCCCCCTCATATGCCACCCATAATTCTATTTTGTGGTGCCTTTATACTTGTTGGATGTTACTATTCCTTGCATTTCTATGGATGGATACATATTGATGAATATTAGCTAAGAGTTAAAGTAGAGTTGGGATGCTTTAATGCTATGGGTGGACATATGCCTATTGTTAGAAAACTTGGTTGTGTTGAACTTAGTTATAGATCTAACATTGTAGCTTAAAGGGTAATTGTGGGAAATACCTTAAGTGAAAATGCATAGTCTAGTTGAAATAAGTGTAGGTTAATCAAGCCCCTGCAACTGAGGTAAGGTAGTGCCACATTACCTAGGCTACCAAAAGTGAAAACTTTTAAATAGGACTATAGATCCATGACAACATTCATTTCGAACTTACAACCACCTTCCATAATTTAAGGAGTGACTTATCACATAGTCGACATGGTTAGATCTACATACATATCATTTCCTACGTCCATTAATGCAAATGGATAAAATATTTAAGACCATTACTAAACAACATCGTAATCTTACCACATGGAAAAGCAATAGCATGGGTATGAACCTTAATTTACTTACAACACAGTGATAAAAGCATGGAAAGCAATAGCATGGGTATGGACTTTAATTTAGTTACAACACAATGATAAAAAACATGGCTATTTTTCTTTAAATATTATTGCTCATATGTGTTTTATTTTAAGTTATAATTTTTTTTTATTAAATGAATTTTGAAAATAATTGTTTTTATTAAGTTAGGTGAACTTCGAAAAAAAATTATAGATGAAAGGATTTTCAACGTTAATAGATTTAACTTAAATATAATTTTGATGAATTTAAAAAATTATAATTGTATATATTAAAAGTTTTTTTTTGTTAAAGGAGTTGGGTTCATTAATTAATTAGGAGTAAAGAGTTTTTATATAAATGAGTAAGTTTTAATTATATTGAATGTTTTTTTGGAGTTATGAGTTACTTTGGGTTACTAATAAACATGTGGTTGTGTTTAAAGAGATTATATTTAGTTTTATGTGAGATGCTTGGTTCAAATGCACTTGGATTAAGTGTACTAGTTTATGTTAATGAATTTATTAAGGATGCTAATCAGTGATTTGGAAAAGCATCCATTGAATTTCCTTGATGTTTCCTTGGGAATAAAAAGATGAATCATTTAAATATACCTAGATTAGATGCACCAATCTATATCCCTAAGAATAAGAATGAAATTATTTTGCATTGGCACACTTACTAGAGATGTCATCCATTGACGTGTGAAACAACCCCTTGACCTTTCTCAATATTTCCTGAGAAAAAAAAAAAAACTATTTTATATCTATTACATATACTATCCACCAATATAAAAATATACCCTTTAAATTTTCCAAATAATTATTTTTTAATTAAATAAAACTTTAATATTCAATTACATCTTTCAATTTTATTCTATAATCATCTAAACATTATTAAAAAATATTTCTACTTTTAAAATTCATAAAAAAAAAAACTTATTTTCTTAATTACACATAAACATTTTCTTAAGTACGCATGAACATAAATAAAAAGTTATTTCTACCTTTCAACATCATCAAGATTATTCCTTTCCTTCTAAATACACATACACATAGATTAAAAGTTTAACTTTGTTTCTATATACACATACACATAAAGAGTAAAGGTATCTACTAAAATTTTCACAAAATTTTCTCATCAAATCATATATTTCTACCTTTAAAAATCATAAAGATTATTCCTATCTTTTTAAATACACATACATATAGATTAAGATTTTTCATTTGTTTTTATACACATACATATAGATTAATATTTTTCATTTGTTTCTAAATACACATACAGAGAGAGTAAAGGTATCTACCAAAATTTTCCCAAAACTTTCTCATCAAATATCAATTGTTTTAATTTTCATTTAATCAAACATACCAGTGTTTGTTTAAGATGGATTTTACACATAGAGAGTAAAGATATTTACCAAAATTTTCATAGAAGTTTCTCATCAAATCATGTCTCTTAAAATATCAATTATTTTAATTTTAATTTATGATACAACATATAATTGTTTAAGATGCCTTTTATTTTCCTATGCACTAAAATTTGATATTTTCAGAAGTTCTTGAAAATCACTTACTTGAAATTTGAGATGAACTTGTAGTTTTATTTCTCTATATATTGATATCTATATATATTTCAATATAGAAATAAATTTTAGTTAGAGATTAGGTATTTCTATTAAGGTAGGGGTATTGGTAGAATTTCAAGGTTTGCATTTGCGAAATGAGAAAATGAGCCAGAGGTGAAACATGTACTAATAGTAAGAGACTTCTCAATCATTATAAGGTCCCTCCTATAACATTGTACTCCTCAAAATCTTAGTTTATCATGTTTGGTCCAAACAACTTTAGAATTGGCCAGACGTTTTGAAACAATCGCGTATTTTCAAGTGTTGTGAGCTCATAATAAAAAGGTACATCCCCTTGCTAATAAGGAGGTATTTCATTCCCCTCCCATGACATTTACTAGCATTACGTTCATAATGGAATTTGTGCACATGTGTCTAGTGATATTTCATGTTTGAAAAGAAAATGGGTAATGGCCTTTACTTCACCCCAATATTCTATACCTTCAGATGTTGATGCCCTTAATTATTAAGATCATGATTTTGAATAGATCCTCTATGGGTGTGGTTTATGTTTTCTTGTAGGGTAGGTTGGGAATACATTATCTCTTCCCCCTTGCTCTTATTCTCTATGGTTTGAGATAAAGATCTTGCTATGGTCACTTCATAAAAGTGACTTTAGTGGGGGAAAGTATTGTAGTTTTATTAGAGGGTGTTGGTATCATATTTGGTATCCATTTGACCTAGGAATTAACTCTCGTTGTGGTAGTTAATGCATAAATAATTGTTGCATGTTGCATGAATTGGTGTGAATGAGGTGTAGTAGAATCCTAAAAGTTTATGATGAATTCATCTCTCCAGTGGAGCTGTTGGCATGAGGCATGGGAAGAAAAATTGATGTTATAAATCCAAGAGTGGGATTAGTATGTTTTTGCGACCACTGCTCATTTATAGTGATTGCATGACCTTGAATAAGAGTTTAGGGAATTCATGCAAATATCATGAAGAAAAGGTGTGTAGTTGGAGATTCATATAGGATCACTAGCTTTGTTGGTAGCTCATATTGTTGGTTTTTGATACATCCAATAGGAGGTCATTTAGTACTCCTCTCTTTCCTCTACCCAAGGCTCATTTTGTGTAAAGTAGGCGA
This sequence comes from Picea mariana, assembly GCA_032191745.1. Lineage (NCBI taxonomy): Eukaryota > Viridiplantae > Streptophyta > Pinopsida > Pinales > Pinaceae > Picea > Picea mariana. The sequence continues at coordinate 10,031 of JASDQU011103666.1, forward strand.
GTGTGGAGGTTCAACACTCTCACAATTTGAAATTGGATGCCAATGCAAAGGGAGCATCCCTATAGAGAAATGTACACATGCTATGAGGAGTACACTAAGGAGATCTGGGTGACAGAAGATACCTTTCATGGATCAATGTTTTAAGTTTTTTCTTGTTAAAAATGTTTTGATGCAATTTGTTTCAGTAGGTTAGTTGTTTTGGTAGTACACCTACCATGTTAGATAGTTTAGAACTTGGGTAGTTAGTTGTAATATTTTTTGGAATATGAACATTGCCATTTTTCTCATGGGCCATAACCATCTTACATTTAGTTTGTATTACAAGATTGTCAGGTTTGACTCTAGATTTTTTCTAATACAATAATTTTAGTTATTCTTATATATTTTTTTAACAAAGGATAAGATAAAAAAAATAATAAATTTTAATCAACCCATTAAAACTTATGTTTCAAGTTTCCTTGACCTCGATCATTTAGTATTTCTAAATCCCAGGTGAAGAAGTGACATTTGAAGGAGTGTAAGGATAAGATAGAGATGGTGGTAGGGGAAGACATCCACATTTCTTGTATTCTAGATTTCATTGATACAACTACACTGGGTCACTGTTATGGGAAGTTGATGCATATAAACTCTCTCAAGTGATAGTTAACCAAAAATTGGGAACTTGTGATAGGGTATTGTTGGCAGCCAATTCACATTTTTCCGTTGTCTTATAAGCTGCCTACACCAATGTTTTGCAAACATCAATTTTTCGTCGCATTTTTTCAAACAAACGACACTTTTATTTTTTGTGACATTTACACATTTGCCTTCATTTTGTTTTCATGACTGTAAGCGTGAAAACTTAATGTTTCCAAGCCCCATTAAAATCGTTATTTGAACTGTCATTATCTTTTGTCGATATGCCTATTGCGCTCACCTCTTATTTAGCATCATACAGCTGCCAAGATCCTTTGATCAGTACTCATACTTCGATTGATTGTGACTTGATTTTACTGAGTTTGTAATGCATTGACACATGGATTTATATGTTGTTTGAACTATTTGACCATTGGTTTCATGAAAATACATAGCCGTTGTGATTAAATATTTCATCTTTTAACTTAATACCTATGTTTATGTTTTCATAGCTATTGGTTGGTTGATTATATGTATCCATTGGCACGTTGGTTAAACTATTGATATTGGTTGATGCATTGGCGCATAGTTGAGTTTGGTATTGATTTCAATATTGGTGGATTAAAAAACTTTGGTATAACGTTGATTGCGCATGCACGTACCATTGTTCATTAGTCGGCCAAGTGATATGACTGTTGACTATGCTATAATGGGTTGAATTACTATGTAAATTGACGATTGTACTTTGACCATAATTGTTTTGCATGGCAGTGAATAACTCCACCACCTTCGCACGCTGGCATTTATGCCTATCTCGTATTCATCATTCACCTTTGTTAGCTCGGGAAGCCTCCGTGCACTCTATTCCTGTGTGTGTTTCGACCCAAACCCTCGGCTTACCATGTGCTCAGCTCCATGGCACCTGTCATGCGGATCAAGCCAAATGGCAACCAGGCCCTGTTAATGTTTGACAATGCCTGGAAGGATTTGGAAGAGAAATGTTGGCTCGCCTTTATACAACGATTCGAGGGTTTTAACCTCTGTGTAGCATGACAGTTTTCCATGACCTTCGATGGCTGTAGAGCCAAGGTGGGCGACATACAGTTTGAGATTGATGAGAATTTATTAGCTCTCCTACAGGTCTACCTGCCTCGGGACAACATTGGTTTAAGAATTGTAAGGTCAAGGAAGTGCCATGGACACTGTTGTTCCTCTCACGCAAAGTCACCTCGTGTGACAGAGGTATGCCCATATCTATGCTCAAACCACGATGGCACGACCTATTAATGCTATTCAAGAAGTTCGTGACCTGTGAAGGTCGATACGGGCTTGTGTTTCTCTACCACCTGCGTTTGCTGATGATTTTTATAGGGTATCCTTTAAACATGCCTTTCTACTTTCAACGCAGCTTATATAAGATGTCAAAAAGATTTAAAAGGCATAAGGCTGACAGTAGCTTGTTCCATCATGGGCTTATTAAGCTTATCGTCGTTTATCATTTGAGTTTGCATGGTGATAATTGGAGGGCTTTCATCACTCGTAATGGATTTAAGGACGCAGACTCTGTCCCGGTTGACAAGCTTGTGGTAATTGAAACCAAGGCCGAACCGCCTGTACCCTTACATATCCTACTACCTAAACCCTTGGCTGACCCTCCTAGTGACTTACCAGACATTGGAAATGAGAATGTCGAGACTATTAAGAAGCTTATGAGAAAAAATCCCAAGGAAAACCCTACTGCTAATGCCAAAGGGAAGAGGAATGCTCGGCTCATTTCGAGAATGGCAAGGAACAATCCTAAACACTCTGTTGAACGAGACCCTATCATTCTAAGTGAGGACTCCGACTCTGATGTTGAACGTTTTCTAGCCAACGAGTACCCTTACTCACAGGGTTTATGCCCCGAGCCACCTCACGATTTCGTGACTAATCTTCCTCTCTGCCTAAGAAACGACCCTAGAAACCCTGGTATTAAATTGTCTAGTGAAACCCTCAGCGATGTGCCCAAACCCTTGCCTTCTCTTTCAAACCCAACACAACCATCATGTGACCAATGCGAGTTATGGTTGGAGTGATACTACATTGATGTCCCCCTACTCCAATCTAAGATTCAATTGCTGGAAGATCGAATTGCAGTATTAACCAATCAATGGGACCAACTCCAAGAAGTTGATAAAAAGCAGAAGACGACAGGTTCGATCCTTTTCAAAAACGTTGAATCGGCTATGGCAGTTATCAATTCCAAATTGACATGATCAAGCCGTCTCGTCGCCATACAGGTATGGATTTTTATATCATTCTAGTTGTCTGAATGATCGGGGTTGATATAATGACTTAAATTCTGTTTTCGAATAGCCCTGTGTATATTTCGAAATGACTCTGTAATGATGTGTATATCCTGTATATTATTTAGCTTTACTAAAATTAAACCGAATTTCATTTTGAATATACGATTTGATCATCCCCAGTTTAGACACCGATAGATTCTCATTTCGATTTGGTTGATTTTTGTTTGGTTTGATTTGATTGTGTGTTTGATTGAGTTAACGAAATGGGCGTTGTGCTTTCAATTGAATTGGTTTGGTATCTACTCTGAACAATACGTTTTCATGAATACGATCATGTTGGATTCGATTTCGTTATAGTTCGGATGCTCTTATTGGTAAACTATTTCAACGAGTTTGTTGGTTACGATATGCTCTGTCATATGATTTTCAAAGATCGTGAATATTGCTCTGTCCAGTTTTAATTTGGAAAAAAAAATGACTCTGTTTTTATAAAAACAATATGCTCATGTAAGCTGATGCAAGTAATATTCATGCCTAAACCGTGGGACAATTTCTATTTACTATGATTATGTTAAGACTACTTGTTGTTTGATTCGCTTAAATCAAATTCAGTTGATTCGATTTCTCTCATGAGTTAGATTCACATCGTGAAATGATGCTCTATTTGTTTTTAAACTTGCAAACGAATTGGTCAATATTTGTTGTCTCTATCGAATCCAATAATAATGTGTTTTAAACAAATAATTTCGATCAAAGGAAATCGATCTTGCCTACCCAGTTTACTAAAAACAAACGATCATATAATTCTTGTGAACTCTGTTTCCAGCTGAATGATTTCATCATGATTTCGTTTATAGACAGTTAAGCACCAGTTGGTTTAATTAGCTTGTGGTATGAATCTTTTTGCTATATCATTGCAGCTACAACGATTGGAAAATGATTTTGTTGGATTCGATCGTATCTCTTGTTTAACAATCACATACGATATGTTTGATTATCGGTTTCAATTGGTTATGAAACAATCTTACTACTGTTCGATTATGACTCTGTCGACCCGATTTTGTGTTAACAAAAGAACAGAGTATTCTTATCTCTGTATTCGGTTGAATCATTTTTTATCCTGTTTAATTTTGAATGATATAACCATTCCAATCTCAATGATTTGTTTTTAAATGGTTATTGGAAGATAATTGGATTTAATCCTTTTAAAAGATTTTTAATCGATTCTGATGTTGATTATGTATCTTATTTAGACTAGCTACAGAATTGCATGATTCTGTAGCTAGTCTATAGAATTAAATTTTTATTATTTCATTAATAAAAGATCCTTCTAACTTGTTCATTTTTGGTCCTTTTCAGGTGAATTCGAATTGCATGGGATTTGATGGACAGTTTAGAGGATATTTGTGTTTCTAGTTTTATTGTAGTTTCCTAGTTTAGTTGTACTTGGGATATCTTCCTAGATTTTATGTAAACAGTTTTATAACTTCCACAGGGAGGTTTTACCCTGTGGAAAAACTTATAAATACTTATTATTTTTGTAATAAGGCATCCTTTCTTGTGGGAGAACCAGGATTATGGATTTTTAATACAAACTGAGACAGAAGTTGATGTTCTGCTACAACTTTAGCTTTTCATAATATCAATCTTTTGTTTCATGTTTATGCTTATCTATTTGCATTGGGTTATTGACTACTTTAGCTATCATAGTCTTCTGCAAAGTGATATGATTGAATTAATGTCTCATTCATATCTGATTTCTTTCACTAATATAAAATACAACAATTACTTGATTCAGTTATGAATGAAAGATTTCTCTTCTTCATTGATTGAATTATTTTGTATAAGTCTTTGCATGTTGGTTTACCTAATTGTAGAGATTTATAAATCATATGATTGTTGTGATTTTTATGTCTTGTTTGTCCTGAAAACACACTTGAAGAGCATTGCAGCTATCGTTTACGAGAAACTTCTGGATTACTCGGTGCGAGTTTCCTTCCTCCGATCTGCTAAAAAGTCATCATACATAGGACAAACCTGGAGCATTTCCAGGTCAGCTTGTCATTTATTTGTTTGAGTATATTTATTAGTAGCTTAGATTAGTAATTAGAATTAGTATATTAGTAGTTTAGTTTAGTTAGTTTTTTTGTTTTATTTCTTGTTCATAAAATTATAAAATCATCAAAAAAAATATCTCTTGCTGTCTTAGGGCAGAATATAATTGAGTTTTTCAGGTCTTATTCAAATCTGTAAATTGTAGATTATTGTACATTTTGTGAATAAGTTATATTTCAGATAGTAGTTAGTTAGTTAATTAGTTAGAGTTAGTATAGTATTAGTTAGTAGATTGCATATATATAGTTAGTTAGATTAGTTTAGTTTGTTTAATAGTTAGTTTTAGTTAGATTAGTTCATTAGTTTGTTTTATCTGTTTTTAGTTATTTTTAGTTAGATTAGTTAGTTTAGATTAGTTTTCTTTTTTTTTTCTTAGGACCTTAGATTGGATAACGGAGCCGCTAAACCCGTCAAGGTGGTTCATCCCAAACGACTTGGGTTATTAGACAACCCCGGACCGGTTCCACTCTCTTAGTTGACAGACGGTAGATTTCGCCCGTCAACAAATGGTGCTAGAAGGAGGGCCTGAACTTAATTAATGGCACAAGGCAGTCGCAAGACTCCTCCACCCCCTAATCGCTCGCCTATAGTGACTAGAACCCGTTCACATGATAATATTCCCCTTCAAACAACAACTACTTCAACTGAAGATCCATATATCACAGTTGAGCCAGCAACCCCTAATTCTACAGGTGGTGACATACAAGAGATTGTCCGCCATTCTCTTATTAAAACACATGGTGCCTTAGCCCGTTTGAGGCAACCAAACCGTCTGTGGGGTCGACCTTTGGACTTCTCTGATATCAGAGAACAATTAGGTGACACTAACCTCACTGTGAATCCTACATATCCAAATTTAAATCTTGTTGTAGGAGGATCTGGGATACCTCCTTCACCACCTCCATCATCTCCTTCCTCTTCTGGAAGAGATTCCTCCGACGAAGGCAATTCACCTTCTCAGCCTTCCACACCCACTACCCTAATGGCGAATCAGAACAACCCTGCTAGACCCTGGTTGGACCAGGATACCGTAGCCGTACTTGGAGCTCAACATCCTTTACCAAAACACCGAGAGAAATGGCTTCCCAAGTTTGATCCTGACTCAAAACAGATAGCTGAAGATCATATCAAAAAATTTATGTTAGCCATAAGACTCTGCAATGTTGAACATGAAGACGTTGTCTATAGGTTGTTCTCGTATACTTTCGAGGGTAATGCATCCACATGGTACTTTTCCCAACAACCCCATACCATTGTGTCTTGGGAGAAGTTTGAGTCATGTTTTTTGGAAACGTTCCGAGACGGTAAGCCTCCGGAATTCTTAGTCATGGATCTTTCTAGCTTGAAAATGAACCCAAAGGAAAAAGTTAAAGATTTTAATCAGAGATTATTAACACTTAAAAACCGAATCCCTGCAGATTCTATGCCTGCTGAGAGTCTTATAATAGCTTACTACACTAAAGATTTGCATCAAAGCATAGCTATTTGGGTTAAACAATCTAAGAAAGCGACGTTGTTAGAAGCCTTTGAGGAAGCCATCCAAATAGAAAAATACATACTTAGTCTTAATGACTCTACGAGCAATGAAACTGAGACTGTTCCTACTTCCAAAAAGAAGATTGAAATACTCCCCAGACCCACTCAAAGTAAAACACAACTTGAAAACTCTGATTTGGAAAACTTAACCAAAGTTGTACAAAAACTATCAAATCAAGTTATTGAATTAAAGAGGTCGACTGAAGAAGCTTCCTCGAGTAAATGGCCCTACAAACCTCCTTTCCGAAAGCCTTTTCCTACCAATCGACCTAATCCAACCACTGAAGGCCTTAATCTAGAAAGTTTGCAATGTGCTCTTCAAACAATTCTAGAAGCCCAAGATAACTTGATGCCTCCTGAGATTCCTGAGGAGGTAGTTGAACCAGAGACAGTTCAAGAAGAAGAGTCTTCTCCAAACATCTTTGGAAATTTCTCGGATAGCATCTTCCAAGCCAACTTTGAGACAGTTCACCCTTATAACACTAGGAGTAAGACTACAAATAAACCTTCTTCCGAAAACACTACAAGTTCACCTCCGAAGCAATCTAAATCAGTTGAGCCAAAACAGAGTAATGTTAACCCCAACTTGGATTATGATGTTGTAGAAGATCATAAAAAGTTAAGGGCTAACATTTCTATTTACGAGTTATTGAAGTTTCCGTTTTTGTTACAAAAAATGTTGCAAAATAATTTAGAAAACGGCAAGAATGGTAATTCTAATGGTAACAAGGTTGTGCAAAGTAAAACTCCCCAGAAGACTTCCACTAAAAACAATCTTGATCCTCAAGATAAAGGAAGTCCTCATGTAAATAATGTAAATAATGTAAATAATGTAGATAAAGTAACCTTAGAAACTACGAGTAAAAATCCACAAGATACTACTCTTAGTACTCGCAAGAATGTACCTCCTTTCCTATTAACTTTCAAGATTTTCAATAGAAACGTGCATAATTGTATGGTAGACTCAGGGGTTTCATCCAATGTGATGCCATGGTCTGTTTGCCAAAAGATAAATGCTGAAGTTGAACCATCGACTTTAAAAACCATACAACTTGATCGGACAAATGTCAATGTTATAGGCAAACTAAAGAATGTGCTTATTAGATTGTCGTCTAACCTCAAGGTTCATCAAGTTATTGATATAATTGTTGTGGATATTCCGGAAGTGTATGGCATGTTTTTAAGCAGGGACTGGTTGGAGCAACTACATGGTTATTTCACGACAGATTGGTCTCATCTATTGCTTCCAGAGAACGGAAAGCCTAATAAAATATTAGTAAACCGTGAGCGCTACCTTAAGTTCACGGTCACAGATTTGAACGATCCCAATGAACCGTACACACCTCCTGCTGATTCTCCTGAAGTACAAGGGATGGACACCTTCTTCGGCAACTTCATGGCCGAGGTTTCACCTATCATCAATCTGGAACAACAGTCTGAGATCGTAGAATATATGCAGCCCGCACCTTCCACACAACAATCTCATGAACTCGATGCAAATCAAATTTGGTCTATGTATTTCGACAGGTCAAAGTCCAAAGAAGGAGCTGGAGCAGGCTGCGTTATTATCGATCTGGCAGGTAATAAAACATTGATAGCATGCAGGTTGGAATTTGAATGCACTAACAATACTGCAGAATATGAGGCTTTACTACAAGGTCTTAGAAAAGCTTTGGACATGAACATTCAAAATTTAACCGTTTTTGGTGACTCTGAAATAGTGGTTAGACAAGTAAGAGATTCTATCCACTATCTTTCTCTACATCTCAAAAGCTACCAGTCTGAGGTATGGAACTTAATGAGTAAATTTTCTGCTTTCAATATAAATTCCATTCCTAGATTGAATAACTCTAAAGCAGATCTATTAGCTAATGTAGCTTCTAAACCTCTTTCTGCAGAAGGCTTGTCCCTAGACGCATTCTCCGTTGAGCTATTGTTTCAGCCATCCATTCCCGACAACATCACGAACTGGAGAGTATTTGACGATGATCAACAGATTATTAACTTTCTGCACATGGAATAAACCTTTCAAGGCACGGTGATAGACGAGCACACGCATGACGACAATTTGCGTGATTTCACGGTAATACTTGATCCGAAAACTCCTGAAGCTCTATTGGATATGGTAAACTCGATCCCAAAATCTGTAATTAGATTGGAGAATTTTTATGATTTTCAAGATAAATTTAAAAAGACGGTCAACTGTAAAACCAATAGTTCCTCGTTATCCTACGAAAAAGTAAATTTAGGAACTGATGAAAGTCCTCAGTGCATTAATCTAGGCTTGGGATGTTCTCGACAAGAAAAAGCTGCATTCATTAAATTATTTAAAGAATTTAAAGATGTCTTTGCATGGACGTATGATGATCTTAAGACTTTCGATCCTAATATCATACAGCATGTCATCCCGATGAAGCCCCAAACCTTACCTTTCCAACAAAAACTAAGGAAAATGCACCCCAAGCTAGAACCGACCATTCAGAAAGAATTGACTAAACTCCTTAATGCTAAAATAATTTTTCCTGTTAGACACACTCAGTGGGTTTCTAACCTTGTCCTAGTCCTGAAAAAAAATGGGGAAATTCGACTTTGCGTTGATTTCCACAACCTTAATAGAGTGTCTGATAAAGACAACTATCCTGTCCCACCTATGGAATAGATCCTTCAATAGGTATCTGGTTCCGAGAGGCTATCCTTACTAGATGGTTTCTCTGGATACAACCAAGTCCTGATGTCCCTGCCAGACCAACTAAAAACCACCTTCCGTACTCCGTGGGGCACTTATGCTTATCGCAAAATGCCTTTTGGATTGATTAATGACGGTGCTACCCTTCAGAGAGCAATGGATATTTCTTTCCGAGGCTTAATCAATCAGTCCGTCATAGTTTACTTAGATGATGTGACCGTGTTTTCTAAAAAAAAAAAATGATCATCTAGCTCACTTACGAGCCGTCCTACTGCGATGTCGTAAATACGGCATCTCCTTGAACCCCAAAAAGTCCTTCTTTGCAATAGAAAAGGGTAAACTCCTAGGATTCATTGTGTCTAGTGAAGGGATGATTATTGACCACGAAAGGACTCAAGTCATTGCAAAACTTCCCCCTCCTACATCCAAAAAATCCATGCAATCTTTCTTAGGCCAGATTAACTTCGTGAGAAGGTTTGTCCCCAGTTTCTCTGAAATGGTCAGGACTTTACAAAACTTGATTAAGAAAGACACCCAATATCACTGGGGACCCCTAGAAAATCAAGCCTTTAATGCGATAAAGAAGGCCATAATAGACGCTTCGTCTCTCATGAGCCCAAATTTTTCTCAAGACTTTACACTCTACACTTTTGCTTCTGACCGTTCCTATGCCGCCATCCTAACCAAAAAGAATGCCCAGAATAACGAAGTCCCCATTGCCTTTATAAGCTCCTCTTTCAAAGGCGCTGAACTTAATTACCCAGTGGTTGATCGGTAAGCCTACATTGTGTTCAAAGCAGTTAAACACTTCCGGTCCTATCTTTTGAAGTCAAGGACAAAATTTATTGTCCCTTACCCCGCTGTGAGGAAACTGTTAGTGCAGAAGGAACTAGGAGAAAAGAGAGCCAATTGGGTCACCTCCTTGCAGGAGTACGACTTAGAAATCACCCCAACTCAGATAGTGAGAGGCCAAGGGTTATGTAAGTTGGTTGTTGATTCAGAATCAGGACAGCAAGAAGAGAGCGATACGTCAAACCTAGGACAAAGCGAACAAAGTCTAATCTGTTGTGCACAGAACCTTGTTATCCCTTGGTATGATGATATAAGATTTTGTCTTGAACATGGGTCAGCCCCCCGTCACCTAGACCTCGCCAAAAGAAGAGCGTTGAGACTAAAGTTTGCCTCCTTTCACCTGGTTAATGGTATCTTGTTTCGTCAGAATTTTGACGGCGTACTAATGCGTTGTCTTGAAAAATACGAAGCAGAGAAGGTCTTGCTAGAGTTTCATGTAGGAGAAGTTGGTGGCCATTTCATTGGTGACACCACTACTCATAAGGTTTTACGATCCAGTTATTACTGGCCCACACTTTTTAGAGACACCCATGCCTTGTGTCGTAAATGTATCATCTGTCAGAAAGCATCAGGGCGATTGCAAAAATCAACCTTCCCCTTGCAACCCGTTACGGTAGATTCTCCTTCTCAGCATTGGGGCCTTGATATCATAGGTCCTATTAACCCTCCATCCTTGCAATAACACAAGTTTATCGTGACAGCCACGGATTATTTTACACGATGGTATGAAGCGGCTGCGCTAAGAATTGTCAACACCAGTCAGGTTATTGCCTTTCTAAACTCGAATATCATCACTCGTTTCAGTATCCCTGACTGTTTGGTCTTCGATAATGCTTCTTACTTTTCCTCTCTTGAGATGAGCGAGTTCGCTTTGGAAAAGGGAATTAAGTTGAAGTATTTTGCTAGTTATTACCCCCAGGGCAACGGATTAGCAGAATCAACAAACAAGAACTTGATCAAAATCATCAAGAGAACGGTGGTTGAAAATCACAAGAATTGGCACAATGCACTGCTAAATGTGCTGTGGGTTGATAGGGTTACGCAAAAAGCTGCTATAGGTAACTCCCCCTTTTTTCTCGTTTATGGCAGAGAAGCAATTCTGCCACCTCACATTCTTCTTCCTTCGCTTCAGTTGTCATAGAAATTTCAAGAAGAAGATTATCCCCCTCTAGAAAACCGGATTAACACTTTGATGAAGCTGGAAAAGGTAAGAGCCCAAGCTAAGCGTAAATTAGATCAACGCCAACAATTGGTTAAAAGCTGGTTCGATTCTAATTCTGCTTCTGATAGGAATTTTGAAGTAGGTGATCTCATCTTGAAGTGGGACAAATCGCATGAGGGAAAGGGAGAACACACTAAATTTCAAAACTTATGGCTTGAACCATTTTTAATTGCTGAAAAGTTGGGTCCTAGTTCTTTTCGATTGCAGAATCTTGAAGGGCAGCTTGACACCTACCTGGTGAATGGCCAAGCCTTGAAGAGATACTTTGCTTGATTACAACCTTTGTATTTTATGTACATATTTTGCTTTGGTTTGTTTTTTTTGTTTGCTTTCTTTTTTCGATTTTGATTTGAATTTATCAGTTTATGTTTTGGGACATACACATACCTGTACACTGAACTATTCAGACAAAGATGAAAGAGGTTTTCTTCGCTGAAATAACTTCCGAAAAATTGATATAAATGTCAGTGGTATATTTCTGAAATATATATGTGTTTGGAAAAGTCTGTTGTTTGAAGGAAGTTCACTGATTTCAATCTCTAAGTAAAGTTCGTCATGATCATCTATTATCTTTTTACGTTGTCCCTTTTCCATAAAGGAATGACTCAAAATATGTCTCCCTGTCTTAGGAAGTTGTTTTTAAATAAACATCTCTGAATCTAAATAAAGGACAGTTCTAAAAATTCTGATGAGGTCTGAAAAAATTATGTTAAAATATCATGATTTTCAGCGTCACCCCGCTCAGCTATATATCTATAAAAAACAAAACAAAAATTATGAATAAGAGCTGTGAGAAGTGCTTGTAAACCCACTGGGATACTGAACAGGTCTGTTGGCAGTGGGTAAATGCATGCATGGTGCCAAGGCAACTTCGTCGGGGTACTGAACAGGCCCGCTGGCAGCGAAGCAATGTTGGGTATATGAAAATTCACAAAAAAGAAACCTCTTTAATGTCCTTTATTCTGACCCAGTACTTCTTAGCAGGATACAGATGTCAGAGTGGGTTAAATGGCAACCCTGTCGAGGTTATGGACGCCTACTGGCAGCAGTGGCTATGTCAACAGTATTGGAGATTTTATCTTTAACATCGTGATTTGTTGATCTTAAGATTGTTATCAGTGTTCTTCTTTTAAAACACTACTGGAATGATTGGTTAATGATGATGTTTATACAATTTTCTGGTTGTTATGGAATTTTCTTTGCTGTCCTAATCTAAATTTGTTTTTTTTGACAGAGATAACTGCTTCTACCAGTGTGTCGCCATTGTTGGCATCCAATTCACATTTTTCCGTTGTCTTATAATCTGCCTACACCAATGTTTTGCAAACATTAATTTTTCGTCGCATTTTTTCAAACAAATGACACTTTTATTTTGTGCGACATTTACACATTTGCTTTCGTTTTGTTTTCACGACTGTAAGTGTGAAAACTTAATGTTTCCAAGCCGCATTAAAATCATTATTTGAACTTTCATTATCTTTTGTCGATATTCCTATTGCGCTCACCTCTTATTTAGCATCATACAGCTGCCAAGATCCTTTGATCAGTACTCATACTTCGATTGATTGTGACTTGGTTTTACTGAGTTTGTAATGCATTGACACATGGATTTATATGTTGTTTGAACTATTTGACCATTGGTTTCATGAAAATACATAGGTGTTGTGATTAAATCTTTCATCTTTTAACTTAATACCTATGTTTATGTTTTCATAGCTATTGGTTGGTTGATTATATGTATCCATTGGCACGTTGGTTAAACTATTGATATTGGTTGATGCATTGGCACATAGTTGAGTTTGGTATTGATTTCAATATTGGTGGATTAAAAAAATTTGGTATAACGTTGATTGCGCATGCACTTACCATTGTTCATTAGTCGTCCAAGTGATATGACTGTTGACTATGCTATAATGGGTTGAATTACTATGTAAATCGGCGGTTTTACTTTGACCATAATTGTTTTGCATGGAAGTGAATAACTCCACCACCTTCGCACGCTGGCATTTATGCCTATCCTGTATTCATCGTTCACCTCTGTTATCTCGGGAAGCCTCCGCGCACTCTGTTCCTGTGTGTGTTTCAACCCAAACCCTCGGCTTACCATGTGCTCGTCTCCATGACACCAATCATGCGGATCGAGCCAAATCGCAACCAGGCCCTGTTAATGTTTGACAATGCCCAGAAGGACTTGGAAGAGAACTGTTGGCTCACATTTATACAACGATTCGAGGGTTTTAACCTCTGTGTAGCACGACATTTTCCATGACCTTCGATGGCTATAGAGCCAAGGTGGGCGACGTACAGTTGGAGATTGATGAGAATTTTATTAGCTCTGCTGCAGGTCTACCTGCCTCGGGACAGCGTTGGTTTAAAAATTGTAAGGTCGAGGAAGTGCCATGGACACTGTTGTTCCTCTCGCACAAAGTCACCTCGTGTGACAGAGGTATGCCCATATCTATGCTCAAACCACAATGGCATGACCTATTAATGCTAGTTAAGCAGTTCGTGACTTGTGAAGGTCGATACGGGCTTGTGTTTCTCTACCACCTGCGTTTGCTGATGATTTTTATAGGGTATCCTTTAAACATGCTATTCTACTTTCAACGCAGCTTATATAAAATGTCAAAAAGATTTAAAAGGAAGAAGTCTAACAGTAGCCTATTCCATCATGGGCTTATTAAGCTTATCGTCGTTTATCATTTGAGTTTGCATGGTGATAATTGGAGGGATTTCATCACCCGTAATGGATTTAAGGACGTAGACTCTGTCCCGGTTGACAAGCCTGTGGTAATTGAAACCAAGGCTAAACTGCCTGTACCCTTACATATCCTACTACCTAAACCCTTGGCCGACCCTCCCAGTGACTTACCAGAGATTGGAAATGAGAATGCCGAGACTATTAAGAAGCCTACGAGCAAAAATCCCAAGGCAAACCCTACTGCTAATGCCAAAGGGAAGAGGAATGCTCGGCTCATTTCGAGAATGGAAAGGAACAAGCCTAAACCCTCTGTTGAACGAGACTCTATCTTTCTAAGTGAGGACTCTGAATCTGATGTTGAACGTTTTCTAGCCAGCTAGTACCCTTACTCGCAGGGTTTATGACCTGAGCCACCTCACGATTTCGTGACTAATCTTCCTCCCTTCCTAAGAAACGACCCTAGCTACCCTGGTATTAAATTGTCTAGTGAAACCCTTAGCGATGTGCCCAAACCCTTGCCTCCTCTTTCAAACCCTACATAGCCATCATGTGAGAAATGCGAGTTATGGTTGGAGTGATACTACATTGATGTCCCCCTACTCCAATCTAATATTCAATCACTGGAAGATCGAATTGCAGTATTAACCAATCAACGGGACCATCTCCAAGCAGTTGATAAAAAGCAGAAGACGACAGGTTCGATCCTTTTCAAAAACGTTGAATCGGCTATGGCAGTTATCAATTCCAAATTGACATGATCAAGCCGTCTCGTCGCCATACAGGTATGTATTTTTATATTGTTCTAGTTGTGTGAATGATCGGGGTTGATATAATGAGTTAAATTTTGTTTTCAAATAACCCTGTGTATATTTCGAAATGACTCTGTAATGATGTGTATATCCTGTATATTGTTTAGCTTTACTAAAATTAAACTAAATTTCATTTTGAATATATGATTTGATCATCCCCAGTTTAGACACCGATAGATTCTTATTTCGATTTGGTTGATTTTCGTTTGGTTTGATTTGATCGTGTGTCTGATTGAGTTAATGAAATGGACGTTGTGCTTTCAATTGAATTGGTTTGGTATCTACTCTGAACAATAATTTTTCATGAATACGATCATGTTGGATTCGATTTCGTTATAGTTCGGATGCTCTGATTGGTAAACTATTTCAACGAGTTTGTTGGTTATGATATGCTCTGTCATATGATTTTCAAAGATCATGAATATTGCTCTGTCCGGTTTTAATTTTGAAAAAAAAAAACGACTCTGTTTTTATAAAAACAATATGCTCATGTAAGCTGATGCAAGTAATATTCATGCCCGAATCATGGGACAGTTTTGATTTACTATGATTATGTTAAGACTCCTTGTTGTTTGATTCACTAAAATCAAATTCAGTTGATTCGATTTCTCTCATGAGTTAGATTCACATCGTGAAATGCTGCTCTGTTTGTTTTTAAACTTGCAAACGAATTGGTCAATATTTGTTGTCTCTATCGAATCCGATAATAATGCGTTTTAAACAAATAATTTCGATCAAAGGAAATCGATATTTCCTACCCAGTTTACTAAAAACAAACGATCATATAATTCTTGTGAACCCTGTTGCCAGCTGAGTGATTTCATCACTATTTCGTTTATAGATAGTTACGCACCAGTTGGTTTAATTTGCTTATGGTATGAATCTTTTTGATATATCGTTGCGGCTACAATGATTGGAAAATGATTTTGTTGGATTCGATCATATCTCTTGTTTAACAATCACATACGATATGTTTGATTATCGGTTTCAATTGGATATGAAACAATATTACTACTATTCGATTATGACTCTGTCTACCCGATTTTGTGGTAACAAAAGAACAGAGTATTCTTATCTCTGTATTCGGTTGAATAATTTTTTATCCTGTTTAATTTTGAATGATATAACCATTCCAATCTCAATGATTTGTTTTTAAATGGTTATTGGAAGATAATTGGATTTAATCCTTTTAAAAGATTTTTAATCGATTCTGATGTTGATTCTGTATCTTATTTAGACTAGCTACAGAATCGTATGATTCTGTAGCTAGTCTATAGAATTAAATTTTTATTATTTCATTAATAAAAGATCCTTCTAACTTGTTCATTTCTGGTCCTTTTCAGGTGAATTCGAATTGCATGGGATTTGATGGACAGTTTAGAGGATATTTGTGTTTCTAGTTTTATTGTAGTTTCCCAGTTTAGTTGTACTTGGGATATCTTCCCAGATAATATGTAAACAGTTTTATAACTTCCACAGGGAGGTTTTACCCTATGGAAAAACTTATAAATACTTATTATTTTTGTAATAAGGCATCCTTGCTTGTGGGAGAACCAGGATTATGGATTTTTAATACAAACTGAGACAGAAGTTGATGTTCTGCTACAGCTTTAGATTTTCATAATATCAATCTTTTGTTTCATGTTTATGCTTATCTATTTGCATGGGATTATTGACTAGTTTAGCTATCATAGTCTTCTGCAAAGTGATATGATTGAATTAATGTCTCATCCATATTTGATTTCTTTCACTAATATAAAATACAACAGTTACTTGATTCAGTTATGAATGACAGATTTCTCTTCTTCATCGATTGAATTATTTTGTATAAGTCTTTGCATGTTGGTTTACCTAATTGTAGAGATTTATAAATCATATGATTGTTGTGATTTTTATGTCTTGTTTGTCTTGCAAACACACTTGAAGAGAATTGTAGCTATTGTTTACGAGAAGCTTCTGGATTATTCGGTGCGAGTTTCCTTCCTCCGATCTGCTAAAAAGTCATCATACACAGGACAAACCTGGAGCGTTTCCAGGTCAGCTTGTCATTTATTTGTTTGAGTATATTTATTAGTAGCTTAGTTAGATATATGTTTTAGATTAGATTAGTAATTAGAATTAGTATATTAGTAGTTTAGTTTAGTTAGTTCTTTTGTTTTATTTCTTGTTCATAAAATTATAAAATCATAAAAAAAAATATCTCTTGTTGTCTTAGGGCAGAATATAATTGAGTTTTTCAGGTTTTATTCAAATCTGTAAATTGTAGATTATTGTACATTTTGTGAATAAGTTATATTTCAGATAGTAGTTAGTTAGTTAATTAGTTAGAGTTAGTATAGTATTAGTTAGTAGATTGCATATATATAGTTAGTTAGATTAGTTTAGTTTGTTTAATAGTTTGTTTTAGTTAGATTAGTTCATTAGTTTGTTTCATCTGTTTTTAGTTAGTTTTAGTTAGATTAGTTAGTTTAGATTAGTTTTCTTTTTGTTTTCTTAGGAACTTAGATCGGCTAACAGAGCCACTAAACCCGTCAGGGTGGTTCATCCCAAACGGCTTGGGTTATTAGACAACCCCAGACCGGTTCCACTCTCTCAGTTGATGGACGATCAATTTCGCCCGTCAACAGGTATTGTTTGGTATTTCACTTGTTGGTGCGTGGTTGGATATGTTTTAACTTTATGTTAAATTCCGACTTGGTTTCAATACTTAAGAGTAATTGGAGTTGGGGTTTATTTATTTTATCTATAAAAAAGTGGGAAGTAAATTTTGACCTTCGTCGAGAGCCTCTGTCCACTGCACAAATATGGGAGATCATCCATGGCCTTCATATGCACTTCTCGTCCTCATAAGCACTAGAATCCATTATAAACAAGATGGGGAACTTCCTCCATGTAGAAAAAGACCGGCATGTAAGCCAATGGGTTTGGATTCATATTGAAGTGGATCTTATGAAAGGACTTTTTGAAGAGATTGAATTAGTCTTTGAAGGGTATTCCTAGAACCAAAACATTGACTATTATAATTTTGTTTAGATGTTATAGTTTTCATAAAGTAAGCCATATCCTGACCCAATGTAGTCTTGTCCATTTTCATCTTTTTCCCCACAAAAAAGTATGGAAAGGAGAAAAACATCAGGAAATGTTTTTTCTCTCAGATCAAGTGAAGGATCATCAAAGTTTAAATCAGTCAGGACATCCATATATGGTGCTAGAAGCACTTTATATGGATGATAATACTCAACCTATATTTGGTAAAATCATGAATATGGGTAACACATTTTTTAGAATTGGGTATCCAAAATTCCTAGAGGCATCTTTTCGGCCGAAAAAATGTCGCTAGGAATTGTTTTGGCCGAAAATTTGCACATCAAATTGAACGATGCCCTCGAAATTTGTGTAAAATATTTTTTGGATGATTTGTTTTCCTACGGTAAGCATATTTTGGCCAAAATACTTTTCAGCCGAAAGATTTATTTTTAACAGATTTTGTTAAAAACTAGGTTTCGACCGAAAGAATATCTCAGCCGAAAACCTGAAAATGGGATTGTTTGCGGGAAACTGCAAATTCTCTCTAGTTCACTTGATCTCTGGAGGTAGTGGACTTCTACAAATACTCAGAATTTAGTTTCGGAATCGATACCAACATTTTCAAAATTGAATCTACCTTCATTGGATATAATTTGTTTTTGTTTTCATTGTTTTTATCTGATTTTATTTAATTTTATTTGCGATTATGGGTGAGATTATGATTCATTTAAATGAAAAATCCATATCTCTAAAAATACACATTGGAAAATTATGGAAAATTTATATTCATAATCCTTAAATTGTTCTCTTCAAAAGGGCATTTTTATATTTTACTTTTAAGTAAAAATTAATATAGATACATGGTGGTGGAAAACATGTTCTTAAAATCTATAACGTTTTTAGATTGGTCAACTTGAAAAAATTCTAGAAATTATAATATTCATCCGTTAGATTCAAAACTATAGTCATCATAAAATAGAGTCTCTGTAGATTGTTGTCATACATTTCATTTGTCAAAAATAAAAGTTTAATAATGGATACATTGTTGGGGGGGAAAATAACTCATTATCTTTCCCTTCATTTTTAAGGAACATACTGTCAAACAATTGCCAAATTGACATATCAAATATCAATAAAAAAAAATTGGAAATAGTCAATAGAAAGATAACAAAATTATTCACAAGTTTTGTTTTCACAGTAAAGTAAAATTCTAAATAAAAAATACTTTTGTTTACCGGAAGTTGAAGAACCTGTTAAACAAAAAACTCATAAAACAAGCAAAAGTGTTACTCATCTTCATGATTTTACCCTATTACAAGTGGACCCGTCAAAGGATTCCTTAGGTAATATTTCTTCCCTTGGTCAATTTGGCATGTATATTCAATTTAATGACAATATTCCTTTCTCCCTCCCTATCCCTAACCCTTTCAATCATGGGTCTGGAGTTTCTCTTCCCCTTTATCCCTCTAATGGGTTTACTAATCTCTTTCCCCCTCTTTTAGAACATGTTGTTATCCCTTCCTTTTCACCCAACAAGGGATCAAAGCCTATTCTTTGCTCGCAGTTCAATTATCTCCCCTCGATTTCCTTGGTCAAGAGATTGAAACCCAGTTCTCGGCATCAGGATGAATCCCTTCCTTCGATCATCCCCATTCCCTCCTTAGATCCTTCCCCTCGCCATCTTCCTCTCCTTCCCTTCCAATGATATCCCAAGAAATTTCCACCCTCAAATCAAAGTACCATCTCTAGTCCAGGATGAATTTGATGATCAAATAAGATTTTGTAGGGGGCTTAGCCATGGATAAATTCCATGGGTCCCATGTGGGTCTTAAATACCAGCTCTCCTTTGCTCAAATTAAAGACTTAAGAGACATTTGAAGTGGAAAGAAGTCCACTATTGATTGGGCCATTAGAGAATGGAATTCCTAGACAAAGGGTAAATCATCATTTTTATTTCCTTCATCATTCATGGGGTAGGGGTTGCCTCAAAGATATTATCCCTTAAGTATTTGGTCCATGCTTCCTCTCTAGATGTTTTATTTTTTCAGGAAACTATGTGTGTGGTTTCTAAATATTGGGAGGCCTTTCCTCCATGGTTGAAAGACTACTCCTATGCCTCTGTTGATTCTGAGGGCCTCTCTGGAAGACTTGTTATAGCATGAAGTCCTAAATTGAAGCTATTATCCTCTTCTTCTCTCCCCTTAGGAATCATGGTGGATTTGGAATTATGTGATCTCCTGGTGCCCTTTCATTTTATTAACATCTACGACCCATACTTTGACAATAAATCTGTCTACATGGTTTCTGTTAAGGTCCTAACCTGCACATAGGTAGATCAATGTATTCAGATGTAATA
>JASDQU011103666.1:34332-52089 GCA_032191745.1 Picea mariana
CCCCTATTATCCATCGCTTACCTTCTGCTAAATAACCTAGGTAAGCCAGGTTCTGAAGAAAAATGTCTTTGTCTTGGATATTATGCGGTTCATAGGCATTTGTGATCATTCCCTCCTTGTTTGAACCAATGGCTCTGTAGTGCACCGTCATTGTGCCTTAAGTGGAGAGGCCTTGGTCGAGCATCACTATGGTAGGATTCTATAGGATGGCCTAGCCTCATGAAGCCCCTTTTGAGTCTATTTGATAGGATTCAGAGTTGTTCCAACATCTTTTGATGATATCTTCTACAGTTTTCCCTCCACATTTTGTCTCTTGTATCGGGAATATATCAGGGTATTCCATTTTGATGCAGTTTCGAAGAATCCTTTGTTTGGATATTCCATTTAGGCCTCTGATGTTACATGTGAGGATATTCATAGTTAACAATTTGGAGGGTGGGAAAAGGATCTTTCTGAGAGCCTGTGAATCTGTCCGGAGTTGATCATATAGTTTCCCACCTCCTTTATTAGTTGTTGAGCTAATTTTCTACCCCTTCGCTTGTTTTCTTTTTGATTTTTTCTTGGATCTTGGTTTGGGTCCACGTGGGTCCCCAACCTATATGTAGCCCCTGCTGATGATTCTAGAAATACTTTGTGAACTTTCCTGAGTTGGTCCTCTAGTATGGTTTGGAGATCCTTCTTGTTGAGTGCTTCTTCTAATCTGTCTAGGTCAATTTCTGCTAGGTCTTGCTCATCCATTTCCATGACTATGTCTTCCTCTCTTTCCAGTTCCTTCCCTGAGACTAGGTGAATCTATGGATCTACTTGGTTTGTTGGGGTCTAATACTATTGTGACTGTTGATCTTCCTTGTGTTTGCTGGGTTCTTTCCCCGTGGTCGTGTGGGGATTTTCCACCTCTTATGCTTCTGGGAGGCGATTAAGGGCTTCAAAAGAGTTATTATTTGGGTTCGTTTTTCCGTTGTTGGTTGAGGGATTCTTCTGCGCTTGTCTCCTTCGATTATGAAACTAGGTAAATACTTCCCTTGGTTTCTCTTCAGCTTCCTTCTTGGGGGGGGAATTGAGAGGGAAGTCTCTAAAAAGGTGTCAATGTTCATGGCATTTTTGACATCTGAAAGGGATGTGTTCATAGTCTATGGTTTGGGCCCATTCCTCGTCTTGGTATTCTAACGTAACTGTGCTTGTCATAGCTTTGGAGATGTTCATATAAACACATATCCTTGCATAGTAGGTGTATTTTATCTTTTTCGTAGATTCAGAGGATTTGACATATTTACCCAGGGTATTGCCTATGCCCAGTAAAATTTCCTCTAGCTAGACTTCTTGGGCTAGGGAATAGAGGTGAATCCATACCGGTGTGTATGCGAAGTTTTCCTTTTCTGGGCAAAAGAAGTCTGTCCAATAACGTAGGTAGAGGCCAACCTAGTTGTAGAAGTATGGTCCCCCTTCAAATATCTTGTCCTTGTCCTCCAGGTTGTAGAACATTATTGTGAAGAAACCTTTGGAGCTCAACTGGAGCTCATAGTCTTCCTTGGGGTTCCACCATGCCTTGATCCAGCGAGCTAGGTCCTTTTCTGAGGGATAGAGACTTAGAAATTTTCCTATGAGTGCATGGTCTCGCATGAACTGCGTATGTTCCCCTATCTTGGTGGTTTTGATGATGTACCTAGGTGCAACCAAGGCTTGGGGGATGCATTTTCCTGGTGTCCAGACCCGAGAAGCTTTTGGATGTGAGGACTCAACATACGTGTTTGAATCTTTGATTATTTCCATCTCTTCTTGCAAATACTGGTCTCATAGGTGCAATGGCGGCTCAAAAGATGGTCGGCGCGCTCGAGATTTCTTTGGATCATTGGTGGCGACATTACAGTAGGAGGGGATTTTCGACCCCCCTTCAATTCCCATTCTTCTGAGGCAGTCATAATTGCAGGGCTGAGGTAGTCGATGCACACCAAGGGAGTCAGAGGAGATTTGGGGGAAGGCGGGAATCGAGAGCATGGGAAATCCTAAAAATTTGCAACGCTCGTCTTTAATTTAACTTAAATTTGTTGTGTGATAAAGTCTAATCCTTGAGAATATCTTAAATGAAAATAACGAGATCCATTTAAAAATAAAATGACCTCAACTACACACTGAGGAGAGTGACCCTGGGTCACCCCATCGAAACAAAAACCTAGGGGATCTTGAAATCAATAGCAAGCATGCAAGGCACCCGTGTATTGACAAACTTGGGCTTGCATTCAAACTCCCTTGTCACTTTGACAGTCATCTCCAACATGACCTCCACAGGGATGAGAGTCCCCTAAAATATACATAGATTAAAATACCACCATATGAAATACACAAAAATACAAGGAAGAGCCTCCAGACATAACATGGATTCATTTGATAGCTAGGATTTCACATAAACGTCGAGACTTGATGACAACCATCTTTATTTTGGTGCAAGTTTTTGGAATATCAAATCCCATACCTGGGGGAAAAAATGACATGACATAAACAAATGACTTACTAATTTGAAATCATGTTTACATAAAGCACATCGACTCAGACCTTGCTGGCCTCTTTTTATCCCGTTATCCTAAGTAAATAATTTGTTGCTAAGGAGGAGAATTAGAAAAATATTAGCTTTGAGGAGGGAATGGAACTTCCAATTATTTTTCCACCACTAGAGATTGTCACCTATGAAAACTACCTCAACTTATGATTTATACCCAAGTTTGGCTACGAAAGATCCAGACACCGGATTTTTTGACCAACACATATTATCTTCCACTTCTTCATGTAAGAGAACATGGTTGGAGCATATGTTACCTACAAAGGTTTTACATTCCTATGCCAAAGGGCCATCCAATACTAAGTCTCAATCATATCTCCTCCCAACTCTACCAATGTGGAAGTGAGTTGGATATTTCAAGTCCCAAAGAGAATAACACCCTTTCCTATGCAACTAATCAAGGAGGAGGTCATATATTTTGAAGATTTCATCTACCCCTATCCATGGATCTTCACCCACGCATGATTGTTTTCTATTTCCGCTATGTCAAACCATCCACTTGCCAACTAGAGTGAAAGAATCCACTAGGTCCTTCCAAACTTTAGACAAAATTTGTGTAGTCTTTCTAGGGGTTCAAAACCAATCCTTAATAGAAAGTCCTCTAATACATTTTGAGACCTTTACACACCCCAAAAATGATCTAATACAATTAATCCTCAATAAACAAATTGCATCTAAGGATTGACTAAATAGGTATATATTTTTAATGCTCCATCCACGTAAACTCTTAGGATGATCGATCTTTTTCCAACTGACCAAAGGAATTTCATCACTTTTTCTACTTCTTGTCCATAGAAAATGAAAGAAGGCCTTAAGAATTTTGGTGAGGATGCCTTTGGGTAATTTTTCAATAGAGGTTGAATAAACCAATATTATTTCCAAAAACACTTTCAATAAAACCAATTAACTTCTTCCAAACAACCATCTATTTACCCAAAAAGAGATCTAAGATTCTACCTGTGTAAAGTCACAACTAGTCTTCATATATATATATATGAATTGGGATTTAAGACAAAGCTGAAGTATTTCATCCCTTCATCAACAGGCTTGCGAGGGAAGGGGAGAGCTTCAACAGGTGATCTTGTAACTCTACATCAAGTAAATGAAATAAAATAAAATACTTGGACATATTAACATCCATACATATTGCAGAAGAATAAAGAGCCAACGAATTTTTCATTGATACAAAATCTTGTCGTGTACATGCACCAAATAGCTGGATGTTTTCAACAAACAATAGATTGAAAATGACCTTTGAAGTCGTAATTTTGACCCCCTACAATTCTTGTTTTGACCTGGTTTCACTCATGATCCTTCTCAACCCTTCAAATACAAGAACAAAGAGGAAATGAGACATAGGGTAGCCTTAATGCAACCCTTGGGAAAAGGGGAACAAATTATAAGGGGATCCATTGATTAGTCCAACAAAGGATGTTGTTCTTACACAATCCATTATCTAGTTGACCATTAGGAGGAACATACCCATTTGAATCAAAACCAACCACAAATAATCTAAGTTCACCTTATCATAAGCCTTCAATAAGTCTATTTTTAGCACAATATATGGGATTGTTTTGGTTTTCATAAAATGGAGGTCCTCTTGGGACAACACAACCACATCACTAAATTTTCTATTGAAAAGGAAACCAAATTTATCCTTGGATATGATCTTGTTGAACATAGGCTTGAGTCTATTAACAATTATATTAGAAATCAACTTATATAAAACATTACAATAAGAGATGGGTTTAAATTACTCAAACAATTTATCATTCTATTTTCTAGGGATGAGCACCAAGTGACAAGAGTTGAAATATCTCAATATTTTCCCTTAATGTTGTGATTCTTGAATTTCCTTCAACAAATAAAATTTTATCAATTCATATAAACCCTATTAAAATTCAATGGTTAAACCATCTGGTCCAATGCTATTTCCTTTCTTCACTGACCATAGTGTGGACCAAATTTCTTCTTCAATCACTTATACGTTCAATCTGTTGTTCATTTCATGTGAGAAAACCCTAGGGAAAAGGCTTATCATATTCAGGATCTTGTCTATCTGAAAACCAAGAAGCCCCTTGAATAAGTTTCCAAAATAGGAGTTCCCAACTTCTACCTTTTCTTTGAAAGAGGAGACAATTTCCCCCTATGAATTGCAGATCTCCCATATAGTGTTCAAAATTTTGTGATAGATGGAAAATTTATGAAAATAATCTCAATTTTTATCACCTTCAGTGATCCAAAGTGCCCATATTTTCAGACGTGAGAACTTCTCCTCTTTTTCCAGGAGGTTGTTGATCCATTTTTTGTTATCAATCTAGTATGACTTATTTTACACTTTTCTTAACCTAATTTTGTCTCTTCTCTTACATCAAAAAATTTCCAAGCGCATAGTCATTTTCTGAATTGTGGATGCGAAGCTGCATAAATTCTTAAACTCTCTTTTAATTACCCAGGTCCACAACCCCAAAATCAACAAAACACTTCACTTTGTTTTCTTTTCCATTTTATTTTGATACTTAGTCAATTTCAAGAGATGAAAATTCAGATCTACTTACCATCCCTTTAATTTTTTTTATGTCTCCACCTCCACAAGTTTGCAAGTCCGCATTCACTTTCCACTTTTCACTTATTTTTATACTTATCCATATTTTTCATCACGTAGCGGATTTCCTTACTCCCCATCACTTTTACATTTCTAGTAGGTCTGCATGTCCACATGTTCACATGTCTACAAGTCCACATTTCTCCCAACACTTAACCATATTATCAATTTCAATGCGGGCATTGTCACCCTTTCCCTAATATTCTTTCACAATCATTTATGTCCACAACCCCACATCTCCATGTTATACTCCTAGCACTTTCCATACATGATTTCACACCTCCATACTTAACACTTTCTGTACATCATACCATCACATCACCATTTCCCGTCAAATTAATTACACCTTTCACATTATTCACCACTCATAAAAGCATAATGCCATTATTAATGCATAATGCATCGAATAAGGATCACAATAAATACAAGTCCCATGAAAACCAATGACATTTAAATCATGTTCTGTGGTTGATTAAGTTACCAAGGCAGTACGTAGTGTTAATTTAAATAAAATAAAAATGCCAACCTGTAAGTATAGATAATAGCACCACTTTTTAAGAAAGTCGAAAATATGTCAAGTAAGAAGAAGGAAGTATTTTTTGGAGATACACTGAACACACTGGGTCACAAAGATCAAAAGTTCCAATGGTCTATGGCTTACAAGTGCTACAAGCCTCTTCCTTTATCTGAGAAGAAGACAAACCTAAAATGGACATCAGGAATAACGTTCATAGGATGTGTTCCAAAAGTAACTGATATGAAAGAGATTATTTAATGGTGTGCAGATAAATTTGTTTCTGAACAAAGAATAATTCAAATGCAAGGTCATCAACCCATTTATCTGGCTCCTTTAACATTTTCTAAAATGTTGCAACTCCCTGGACCAACTATACGATTCAAGAGCGAGGAAGCTAATGAATTTTTGAAAAAGCATAAGGGAGGGATCAAACTATTGAACAACTATTTGGAAGATCTGACTTGTAACCCTGGTACTTGTAGAATCAAGGTAAATTTGCTTACATGTATAGATAATTTGCTTGGTTATTTTCCCACATTCTTGGTTTTGAAACTATTATGTCTGTAACAAGAAATGTTATATATGCTATGCATTATGCCCTGTATGAAAAAGATATCATCGATTGGGGTTATCTCATCTCAAATGAAATTTATGTCCAATTGGATAACCTCAAAAACACCCATAAATTCTATATGTCTTCTTACCTCATTTTCACCATTGCTTATGTCCATGTTTTTGAAGATTTTCCTTAGGAAAAACATGTGTATTTTAAGTTAGAACCAGTTTATGCATGGTATTAAATTTTATACACACATAAATCCCAATACTGTTTCTACCTAGTTCACAACAATTTCATCTCATATTTTAAAAGTTTAATATTCAGACAGATCACATCAAGGTTATCCTTAGAGACAACTTCCTTCCTCACTGGAAAAGGCATTTATGATTTGTTCAAAGAATTCAGTGTAATTAGAATATTTGGTAGTAAGGATAAAAATTTCCTTTTACCATTTTATACATCATATAAACTCTTTTTTTGGAGAAATATGCAGGAAATATAAAACTTAGGCTTGTTTATTTCATGACAAAATGAAAAGACAATTTATACCCCTACCATTGAAAATTGTGGATTGCATTGTTAAACGTATAACTAACTTGAATGAGTTGGTGGGACAACATGAACATATGGGTTTGAAGGAATCCAAACTTGTTGAAGGCTTTGACCTAGATAACAAATTCACAACACATATGCAATTAGTGGGGTATTCTTAACACTTTATCAGAATTGAACAATTTCAAGAAGGTGGCAGAGATAATTTGGATCTTCGGGAACTAGCATCCTACAAAAATTTAAACAATTATGAAAAAGTAAATAGTACAAATGAGATATACAAACAACATGGTAGAGAAACAACAAATAAAAATGCTAACTCATCAGCAACAACTCAAAGAAGAACTACATCCAGAATGAAGAGTAGAACCATTGGAATGGATACTAGAAAAACACCAGTTGGAGGCTCAAATGATGATGGAGATAAAAATACACCAAGGAAAAGCCTTGATAAAACACGTGTTTCATATACTACTATAAAAAGAAAATGAAATGTATCATTAGTGGCAATAAATGCATCAGAAGTCCAGGAAATTCTTCATGCGATGGACATGGACGAGATCATTGAAGAACATGACTATATTACACAAAGGTTGTTAGAGATGATAGAAATAGTTGATGATGTTATGACTTAGGATCCTGATATATTTGAAGAGGAATCTATCATTCTGCACCACGTGGCTTAAAATCGAGAAACAAAAAAAATATTTCCTGAAAAATTTAATACCAAGAATAAAAGGTCATCTGAATGATGGAAATATTCAATTGACTTGGATGGAGTAGCACCATCTAAATTTTCATACTTTCATGGAGATACTGGAGACGCATTAAAAAAATAAATTGACAAAATGGAAAGAGAGAATTTGGAAATAAAGAAAAGGGTAAAATGATTTGAAGTTTCTTTGGTACTAGCACCATTGTTTCCAGAACCTTTAAGTTTTATGCAACCTATACTTGAATTGGAGGATATCCCTGAAAGCAGTAGGAAATACAAAGGTTCATCAAGTTTATTGCAGGACATAATAAAATATGTTGGCGATGCCATACAAAAAAGGGTTGATATAATCCAGGAAATTTGGGATATTGCCCAAAGTATTGCTAGCTTTTCCTCCAAAATAGAGAATTTCAAAGAATATCTACATAAAGATTTGGACAATGATAAATGATTTTTCAAAGAATTCGTAAACACATTTTCAGCCAAACTCTCAAGTTTAAACGAATCTTGGAGAAAAGAACAACAAATTCCTTCACCTTACCGCATGAAGGAGATTAATGGATGTTGGTTAAGGAGAATTATAGAGTTAAGAGAAATGATAAATGAAACTGAGGACCTAAGGAATAAAAAGAGTGATCTATTTATTAAACTTGTTAGTCTTACCAAGGAATTATATGGTCCTAATTTATTGATAGATACCATGATCTCAACCAAAGAATCTTTAACAAGACAACTTAAAGAACTAAATGTTTCTTTGCTTAATGAATTTACTGAAACCATATAATTTCTTGAGGATGAAATTGAAAGATGGTTAGTTCAGTATATCAACATAAATGATGATGTGGATGACACATTGCAATAATCAAAGATAGATTTAAATGAATTTGAAATCCAACTATTGGATATTAAATCTAAACATGAAATTACTATGGAACCTTTAAGAGAATACATTGAAGAATAGTTGAGCAAGGCATTAATCAAAGTTATTCAACTAGAAAAGAAAGAAACCATTAGAGAAGTTTTCCACCTCAATAAAAACATGCACCTGTAAATGACCCAGTCGCAAGCAAGTAAACACGCTATTTTTTCCATCACAATGAGTTGAACATAAACTCCATCCTTCTAGTTTTTTCCTCAGTCCATTTTTTGCTACAATCATTTGTCACATTTCCTTTATCTTCTCGGTATTCTATGGGATTTAGGATGATTCTTGGTTGTTATTATTTCATTCTTCCAGGTCTTTTCATTTTATGGTCTGCAGGAGCCAATCCTAGTCCTATTCGAAGGGCGACTACATTTTTATTTTCTTTAAAGACATTTTCTTTTGTATTTAAAGACTCATTATTATTTTTGAGACTTCAAGAGAGATACCCGGGATATTACATCACTGTATTCTCAAAGAATTTTATTAGAAGATTGAATTACTAAATGTTTTATCTATCTTAATATTTTTTGTGATTTATAGAATGATAATTTAAAGCTCTCTTTTATTTGCGGTCCATTCCCTTTTCTCTCTATTTTTGGTATCATTAATTTTCCTAATGAATGTTGTGATGGAGATATCGGTACTTTATATTGTGTATGCATTTTATATATTCACATCGTAAATATTGTACATACTAATTTATTTTTCAACACCTTGTCCCAAATCTCAGGTGTTGTTTTCCTATAATGTGGATGTAACCACAAAGTCTGGTCCTTATCAAATTTTATTTTGTTTCATTTTATTTTCTTGGAATTCTAAGAACAAGAGGAGTACCACCTCTCTAAAAATGTAGGGGGATTCATATTCTCATGAGGTTGACCTTAATACCATAAAACATTCTTTTAGATCATCATTTTGGAGACCATATTGGGTAATGGTTTATTTGCAAGATATATGAGGCTTTGTTTTAGATCTGATTGAAGAACCATAATCTCCATGTTTCAAAGTTTGAAAAAGAATATTCAATGAAACATGCAGATATTGGTCGGAACCCACCTCTTCCAACTAGCTCACATACAATTTTCATCTTGGCAATTGGTTTATAGCTTTTCGGGTCCTAAACTTTCAAGGTCATTTTGAGGCCCTAAACAACGATTTTTTGGGCTCACCACAGTCGAAATGTACATGGAGATAGATTTTAATGGAAACATGTGTATTCCTCAGATACACTTTTCTAATGGGCTATCATACACCTAAAACCAAGATTGTATGAAAAAGTTATGACCTTAGGAAGTTGATGTACAAACTTACCCCATCAGGGCCCACATGACTTTTGGCACTTCATCTCCTAGGGTTAGGTTTTTGGATGTCTAGGGTTTTTTAATTACTTCTTGATGCTAAAAAGTCTTGGAGGCCTAATTGTAATTTGCTTAGGCCAATGCACATAGCTGTCGAATTTCTTCTTAGAGATTAGCTACCACCATTCGAGCAAGATTGTTTCATTGCACATTTTACAGTTTCAACATATTTGTTTATTGAATAGAAGTTAAGTTTCATTGTATCTCTGTTATTGTTCACTATATCTCTATGTTAATGTTATAGATCCGTGTTTCATTTCGTTCCTCTCATAAATCCACATCATTCAAGAAAACTACTATGTGCTCTAGATGCACAAGGTTTATAAAAGAATTATTCAAATATATTGGAATGACATTGAAAACATACAAGAAGCACACAATATTTGAGCGGATGAATCCTATGGTGATTCCATTGAAAAAAGTTCTTAAATTCTCTATCAACTATATTGGAAAGATTCAAGAAACTCAAGAAAATCCTCATGGTGACTCCACCAAAGAAATTTGCTCATGTTGTGATGATACTTTACCTTCTTCACCAATCCCATCAATGGCTTTACAAGACTCAAAAAAAAAAAAAAAATTATCCAAAGAAGGAGGTGATTTCATATAACCCCTTTAAATCTGCCAAAAGCTGATTTTCAGATGCCTGATAGTTCCATTGAAAAAAATTCCACAATTTTTGGGAATACTTCAGAGGATGCAGAGAAACACATGTTTAAATTCAAAAGCACATGTGATGTTTTCAATATCACTGAATACATTGTTGCATGTCGATTGTTTTTACAAACTCTGCATGGGAATGCTCTTGAATGGTACTACTCATTACTTCTTGGGACCATTACCAGTTGGGATGTGTTGGAAAATTCATTTGTTGAAAAGTTCATCTCAAGAATGCACTCATATTCACTTTCTAATTTTTTCAATGTTGTTTCCCACCCACCCTCTCCCATATGGACACAAGACCATGAAGTGAATGATTTGGAAGAAAATTTTAATCAAACAATGGAGAATGTTTTGGAATCAATTTATCCTGCTAAAAATGAAAATCAAATTCCAACTTTCAAGAAAAAGATTTCATCCTATGATATACTCCATATGATAATTATTCATGCAACAAGTTTGAAATTGAATTTGAGAAGACTCCACCAAATGCATAAGAAGATTTCAGCCACAAGAGCATTGGAAACGAGAAAATTAATGGAAGAAATTACTCTTGAGAATAATGATAGGAAGGATTGTCATTGCATAAAAGAATAATTATTTCAAGACATAGTTGATGAATCAAAAATATTGGATGCAGTCAATGATAAGGAAAATGATGAAAGTGTTTCCAAATTGGAAAATCCTCATTCAACCCAAGATAGTAGCATTCTTGAGCAAGCAATAATTGATTTTATTGAAACATGGTCTCAAAGCATTGTTAGCCAAGCAATGCCATTAGATTCTCAACACATCTTCTTCAACTTTTCTTTAGCACAATTTGAATACCCCCTTGATTCTTTGGTACCGATTGTGATATGTTCCCTAATTTTGAAGTTCATTCCACAAATCATTTGGATGCTTGAATGGACCAATTGGAAATCTACCTACACCTAAAAGTGTCCCTTTCCTTCAAGTAACATAGGGTAGGTAGATCCAATTTGTACATAGTTTGTTTCTATAGTAAACATTTTTCACAATAAGCATTTTCTAAATGGAGGAAATGTTTGAAGATGACCTAATTAGCGAGGAATTAAAATAATTTATATGAATATGACTTCAAATCCCAATGGAGAAGGTAGCCAAACCAGGATTCTGGATTCTCAACAATCCACAAGGGGTCACTATCCCATAGTTGGAGCCAGATCTTGATCCATTTTTTTTATCAGTCTAGTATGATTTATTTTACACTTTTCATAGCCTACTTTTCTCTCTTCTCTTACATCAAAAAATTACCAAGCACTTAGTTGTTTTATGAAATGCGGATGCAGATCTACATAAAAATTCTTAAACTCTTTTTTAATTACCCAGGTCTACAACCTCAAAATCACCAAAACAAGATACCTTGTTTTATTTTGCATTTTATTTTGATACTTAGTCAATTTCAAACAATGCATATGTGGAGATACATACCATCCCTTGAATTTATTTTAGATCTCCACCTCCGTAAGTCCACAGGTCCACATTCACTTTCCACTTTTCACTTCTCTTCATACTTAGCCATATTTCTCATTACAGAGTGGATTTCCTTACTCCTCATCACTTTTCCATTGCTAGTAGGTCTGCATATCTACACATCCGCACATCCTCAAGTTCACATTTCTCCCAACACTTAACCATATTATCAATTTCAATGTGGGCATTGTCACCCTTTCCCAAATATTATTTCACAAGCATTTATGTCCACAACCCCAAAACTCTGTAACTCTGTGTTATACTCTCATCATTTCCCATACATCATTTCACACCTCCATATTTAACACTTTCCGTCCATCATACCATCACATCACCATTTCCCATCAAATTAATTACCCCTTTCACATTATCTGTCACTTGTAAAAGCATAATGCAGTTATTAATTCATAATGTATCGATTAAGGGTCACAATAAATACAAATCCCATGACAACTGATGAAATTTAAAGCATGGTCTATGGTTGATTAAGCTACCAAGGTTGTACGTAGTGGGAATTTAAATAAAATAAAAATACCAACCTGTAAGTATCGATAATAGTGCCACCTATGTAAAAACAAGAAAATATGTCAAATTATTTTTTGGAGATACATTGAATACATTGGGTCACAAAGATAAATAGTTCCAGTGGTCTAGGGCATACAAGTACTACAAGTCTCTTCCTTCAGCTGAGAAGAAGAAAAACCTAATATGTACCTCAAGAATAACATTGGCGGGATGTGTTCCATAAGTAACTGATATGAAAGTGATTATCCAATGGTGTGCAGTTAAATTTGTCTATGAACAAAGAATAATTCAAATGCAAGTTCATCAACCCATTTCTCTAGCTCCTTCAACATTTTCTAGAATGTTTCAACTCCCTACACCAACTATGTGATTCAAGAGAAAGGAAGTTGATGAATTTTTAAAGCAGCATAAGGAAGGGAACAGACTGTTGAGAAAATATTTGTAAGATCTGACCTGTAAACTTGGTACTTCTAGAAGCAATTTAAATTTTCTAAGATACTCGTAAAAAGAATTTTCTTGGTTATTTTCTGGCATTCTCGGTTTGGAGACTACTATGGCTATAACAAGAAATGTTATATATTATATGCATTATTCCCTTCATGAAAACACTATCATCGATTGTGGTTATCTCATCTCAAATGAAATTTCTTTCCAACTGAATAACCTCAAAAAGACCCATAAACTCTATATTCCTTGTTATCTCATTTTCTCCATTGCTTATGGTCATGTTTTTTTGAAGATTTTCCTCAGGAAAAACATGTGGATTTTAAGTTATAACTATTTTATGTGTGGTATTCAATTTTATACAGACATAAATCCCAATAGAGTTTCTACCCAGTTCACAATAATTTCATCTCAAAGTTCAAAAGGTTAATGTTCAGACATAACACATCAAGGTTATCCTTAGAGGAAACCTCCTTTCTCACTGGAAAATGGATTTATGAGTTGTCTAAAGTATTCACTGTAATTAGAATATTTAGTAGTAAGGATAAACCTTTCCTTTTACCATTTTATACATCAGATAAACTCTTTGTTGGAGAAATATGCAGAAAATACAAAACTTGGGTCCATTTATTTCATGACAAAAGGAAAGGACTATTTATACATGTGCCATGGAAAATTAGGTATTTCATTATTATTAAACATATAACTCACCTGAATGAGTTGGTGGGACAACATGAACATATGGGTTTGAAGGAAGCCAAACTTGTTGAAGGTTTTGACCCAGATAACAAATTCACTACACATATGCAGTTAGTGGGGTATTCTTCAGACTTCATCAGAGTTGAATAGTTTCAAGAGGGTGGCAGAGATAATTTGGATCTTCAGGAACTAGCGCCTAGCAAAATTCAAACAATATCGGAAAAAAATGGTAGAGAAACAACAAATCAAAACCCTAACTCGCTGACAACGTCTCAAAGAAGCATTCCATCCATAATGAATATTACAACCAGTGGAATGGATACTAGAAAACAATAGTTGGAGGCTCAGATGATGGTGGAGAAAAAAATCCACCAAGGAAAATCTCTTGGAAAACACATGTTGGATATACTCCTATAAAAAGAAAAATAAATGTATCATCAATGGAAATAAATGCATCAGAAGCTTAGGAAATTCCCCGTGAGATGGACATGGATGAGATAATTGAAGAACCTGATTGGTGTGTGCAAAGAATGTTAGATATGAGATAAACATATGATATTATTATGACTTAGGATCTTTATATATTTGAAGAGGAATCCGTCACTCTGCACCATGCAACTTACAATCGAGAAACCAAAAAATTATTGCTAGAAAAAGTTAATACCAAGAATAAAAAGTCACTTGAATTATGAAAATCTTCAATTGACTTGGATGGAGTAGTACCATCTAAAATTGCAGGCTTTCATGGAGCTATAGAAGATGCATTAAAACAATCAATTGAAATAATGGAAAGACAAAATTTGGAACTAAAGAAAAGGGTAAAATAATTAGAAGTTTTTTTGGTACCAACACCATTGTTTCCAGAACCTTTAAGTTCTATGCAACCTATACTAGAATTTAAGGAGATCCCCAAAAGAAGTAAAAAATACAAAGGTTCATCAAGTTTATTGCAAGATATAAGAAAATGTGTTGGTGATGCCATACAAAAAACGGTTGATATAATTCAGGAAATTTGGGAGCTTTCCCAAAGTATTACTAGTTTTTCCTCCAAAATAGGGAATTTCAAAGAATATCTGTCTAGAAATATTTGGAAAATGATGAAGGATTTTTCAAAGAAGCCACAAACACATTTTCAGCCAAAGTATCAAGTTTAAATGAAGCTCGAAGAAAAGAACATAAAATTTATTTGCCTTACTGCATGAAGCAAATTAATGCATGTTGGTTAAGGAGAATTAAAGAGTTAAGAAAAATCATAAATGAAATTGAAGACCCAAGGAATATAAAGATTGATCTATTTCTTAAACTTGTTATCCCTACCAAGGAAATAGATAGTCCTAATTTATTGATATATACCATGATCTCAACCAAAGAATCTTTACCAGGACAAATTAAAGCACTAAAAGTTGCTTGGTCTAACAAATTTACCGAAACCATAGAATTTTCCGAGGATGAAGATGAAATATGGCTAGTTCGGTATATCAAAAGAAATGATGAGGTGGATGACACATTGTATGAATTAGATCTATATTGAAGGGAATTCAAAAGCCAACTATTTGAGATTAAAACTAAACATGAAATTACCATGGGACCTTTAAAACAATACTTTGAATAGTGGTTGACTAAGGAATTAATAGAATTTACTGAACCAAAAAATAAAGAAATAGTTAGAGTAGTTGTTCCACCTCAACAACAACATGTACCTATAAAGGAGCTAGCCATAAGAAAGTAAACATATTATTTTTCCTTCAGATTGAGTCAAACATAAACTATATCCTTCTAGTTTTACCTCAATCTATTTTCTGCTACAATCATTTTTCACCTTGCCTTTATCTTCTCGGTATTTTGTGGGATTTAGGATGATTATTGGTCGTTCTTATTTCAATATTCCAGTTCTTTTCATTTTCTGGTCAGCGAGAACCAATCCCGGTCCCCTTTGAAGGGAAAACACATTTTTATTTTCTTTAAATACATTTACTTTTGTATTTAATGACTCATTATTATTTTTGAGACTCCAAGAGAGATACTCACAATATTACATTATTGTATTCTAAAAGACTTTGATTAGAATATTGAGTTACCAAATGTTTTATCTATCATAATCTTTTTGTCACTTTATGGAATGATAATTTAAAGATCTCTTTTATTTGCAGTCCATTCCCTTTTCTTTCTATTTGTGGCATCGCTAAATGTTTTGATGAATGTTGTGATGGAGATATCAGTACTTTATATTCTGTACACATTTTATATATTCACATCGTAAATATTGTACAAATGAATTTATTTTGAACCACATGGTCCCAAATATTAGGTGTTTTTTTCCTTTAATGTGAATGTAAATACAAAGTTTGGTCCTTTTCCAATTTTATTTTGTTTCATTTTATTTTCTTGGAATTATAAAAACAAGTGAAGTATCACCTCTCTAAAAACACAGGGGAATCCATATCATGGTGAGGTTGACCTTAGCACTGTAAAACAATATTTTAGAACAAGAGAGGCCAAGCCTAAGATCCAATCAATACTTAAGAGCTTCTTCATTCTTTGGAGATAGGGGGAAACTTCTTTTTTTGACCACTAGATCATGTATTTGTTTTTCAGTTTCTACCAGTAGAGCTTGGCTCTTTTTCCTGGATGAGCTCACCCAAGATTTAGAGACATTTTTGACCTTAGCCAAATTATCTGCAAATTATTTCATACAGGAATTACCAAAATCCTCCAAAATGTATCTCCATACAGCTTTAATGAGAGAGAGATAATCCTCCTCAAGGAGCCAGAGGGGGTTGAATTTCAAAAGGGCCAGAGGTTTGGGCTCTTTTGAATCAAATTTTAGAATTATAGGGATGTAGAGATCAAAATAATTTAAACTAAAAAAAAAATCCATAAATTGAAACAGATAAGATTACTTCTACACAGAAAGACTAAGTAATTTCTTTCATTCAGCATATAAGCATGTTAAATTAATTTAATGAACAACAATTTCATAACAGAATAAGAATTACTTAACAGAATACAAATACCTCTGCTCTGATGCTAATTCCTACTGAGCTGGTTGTCCTTTCCCTGCTACTTTGCCCAGCCTGTTGTTGCTTGACCAAACCCTACCCAAACTGACTAACCACCCAGCCAGCTAGGAGAAGCATGTCCAAATCCCTAGCTCTAGGAAACCGAAAGGAATCCTATCCCCCATGCCCGAAATCCCCAGCAACACGGTGCCCCCTACAATGGTTCACCCCCAAAAGCAATACTGCTTAGACCATCCAATATCCCATAGAAAAATATCCACAGAAAAATCCTCCTCCTTCCAAGTGCTCCCTCAAAATGCTTTCTCCCCACAAAACAATACTTCTTAGACCAACCAATATCCCACAGAAAAATATCCACAGAAAAATCCTCCTCCCTCCAAATGCTCCCTCAAAATGCTTTCTCCCCCCAAAACAATGATCCTTTCCCCATCCGACTCTTCCCGTCATATCTTCCCCTTTCACCGACTCTCCTCCCCCTCATTAATTTCCTTATCCCTCCTTTATTACCTTATCCCCTTCTTTATTATCTTATCCCCTTATTTAATATTTCTTCACCCCCCTCATACGTAAGTCTTTAATTAAATAAACTAAAAATTATTAACCCCTTTAATTCATTACTCAATTAATTAATGAGTCAATTAATTAATTAATTAATCATTGACAGATGTGAACAAGTAATTAATAATTAATTAATTAATTAATATTATTAAGAAATACTTATTGTTTAACTAACATATTAGGGTAGTAAGATTTTCAAATTAATTATAATTAATAATCCCTATGCATCTATTTAACCAGGGTTGTTACATACACCCACCCTTCAGGAAACTTCATCCCAAAGTTAATGTGTCTCATGGTACAAAGGAAAAGAAACATGGTTCACACATTCATGACGATTAACCGACACTATCAATAAGTAAGCCAAGAAAACTCATACATACTAGTGTACATGTATAAGAAATGCATGTGTAGCTAGTACATACAATCTCATGCATGTACTAACAATCAATAACTATCACCCTTATAGTATGTTATGTATGCATCCAATCCAATAAAAAAGACTATTCTTTTTATAAAAGACAATAAACCAATCAAATGTTTGCGAACTTCTTTAATTACAATTATCTAGT
>JASDQU011103667.1:16265-30249 GCA_032191745.1 Picea mariana
AAAGTAAAGACACCAATATGATACTCAAGATATATGAGACATAAAGCAATCCTTTATTTCATTCCAATTCACTAAAGAGTCATTGTCTTTACAAACCTTCACACAGAAATCTTGGACCAAAGTCAAACTTAGAAATCCCTGATGGAACAGACAAAAGGGCCTCTGACAGAAAACCAAAACTGAACTCTAAAAGCTGGATCAACTTGCCACAGATTGCAGCCCACTCGACTCTGCACAATAGCATTTATAAGTCATGAAAAATAATTCATAAACAAACAAGTCTACACAGACTATCAAAGATAGATCAACACCTCTGAAGAACAAGTGTCTGAATGAATTTGATTCATCCCTGAATATTGCTATCTACAATAAGACCCTACTATCAAAAAAGAAAATTAGGCTGGAATGAATATATGAATGAATGAAAACTAAACTATCTCAACATAAACTCAAAGAGAAAACCTTAGCATGCTTTTTGCTTCTATCCTCCTCTTGTTCCTCCCCTTAGTTCAACTTTTAACAATTTAGAATTGGTTAGAGTAGTTGAACTAACTTATTAGTTAAGCTAATATAAAGCTTTAACTAACTTTAGTTAAGGATGGTGGGGGGGGAAGTAATAATCATAATAGGTTCATAATTAAATAATAACTAATAGGAGGGACCCCCTTGTGACTCCTTTAGTGATAACAATCATCACATCATAACATAATCCATTTGTTAAGCAAACACACCGCTTGTGCCTCCCTTCAAAACATACTTTCCTTTGACAATTTTAGATCATAAACTTGAAAATATTTCAAACTAATACTCATATATCCAAAATAAAACATGCTATCCAAAATCCATGGAGTCCACTGTCATAATACAATAAATAAGATAAAATTTAAAAACCATATTTTCTAGTCTATGAAGCAACCCTTCCTTGGTTGCTGCTGTCACCTCCTGATTTCCCTAAAATATCCTTGAGGTGGGAAGAGCCTTTATGATTTATCTCACTAATCACCTGGGGACAATCATACCTCAAATGCATCTGCGATGACACATATTTGTCAGAGTCATCGGAGGGTGAGGAAGGGGCAACAACAACTTTTCCTTTATCAAATGCATGGTGTGATTCAGTCTTCAATCTCTTGCTGACATGGGAGGATTGCACTGGTGAGTGGTTAGGGGAAGCTTGGGCAATGGGGTTTAAAGGTGGGGGAGAAGGAAAGGTTAAGTTTGGCTAGCCACGGTGTTGGGATACTGTTGGGTGAACAACCTCCTTCCACCCATCATTTTCCGGGACTTCAGGCTATAAAGAGACATGAGGAGGCACATGTATACCGGGGGCTTGAGGGGCTTGGAAGGGAGGCCTTTCAGGCCTCAGTTGGATTATTCCATGTCCAATCCAATTAAAGAACCCATCATGAACAATTGGCCAAGCTCTTCAAAATCAACATCAAAATGTATTGAGAACCTAGGCCTCCTTGGGCATCGGTTCCAGTTACATCTACCTCTATTTCCTTGGCCATGGCTTCCCCGATTGGAAAAAATCATCCTGCATATGTTAACAATTAGCAAATAGTCTTTTAAATAACCATGCATGACAACTCCTTAAAAATACAAAATATATTTGACTCAGAATGTGTCAGGCTCATGCGATCCAATCCGTACAAATTGTTCTAATGTTAATCAATGAGCAGGGGGGTGGAAAAAATGTTCAGGGATACATGAGGGGTTTGTAATTAGTGAAAATATGATATAATGAAATGGGAGAGATATGGTCACTGATCAATGATAACAAAAATCAACTATAAGCAACCAATAAACATCACTGCAATCCACACATAATTCTTCCTCTTCTATCCAATCTAACACATAATTGTCCTTAGCTGTGATCAATATCAGAACAGAGGGTGAAAAAAATGAATATGGGTTATTTGAGGGGTTTATAATTAGTGGAAAATGAGATAATGAGGGAGAAAACAAACCTTTACTGTTCATGAGATTAATCAAGCAATCCATAACATATTTTGCAGTAAAAAAATATGCATCGACCAACAATCAGATGACTGAGTAATAATTCTCGTGTATTTGTTTAATTTCACTATCCATTAATATCCAACACAGTGTCATTACAAAACATAAGTACTTCACACAATTTGTAAGAGGTTCTTTTCCTTTTATTCGTACATTCTATATGTTATAACAACCAACAACATCACTCAATCTGTAACCAATAACATCCACCATTGCCATACATTTCCCCCAATCCACATCTATAATTGAAAGTAGTGTTTTTAAAAAATAATAATGAAGCCTCTACTTCTGTTAATAGGGCCAATCAAGATCTGT
This sequence comes from Picea mariana, assembly GCA_032191745.1. NCBI lineage: Eukaryota > Viridiplantae > Streptophyta > Pinopsida > Pinales > Pinaceae > Picea > Picea mariana. The sequence continues at coordinate 18,600 of JASDQU011103667.1, forward strand.
AATGATATTCATTTCCATACATATATATGCAGTAGAAATATCAAAATAATCAAGACCTCACATGCCACGCCTGAAAGGCATTTGACTATAACCAACATTTATCATTTAGATACAGGCTATGCAGGAGAAAATTTTCGAAACCATGTAACCATGCCATTGTAAAAAAAGTATCTCAGTGCGACTTAAAACTGAGCCAAACATCCCACACAACTTCCATCTGCAATGGTCAACTTGCAAAAAGACAACACACTTAGAATTCAGGGGGTATTATTGGGCATACAAAACAAGCCATCCATATTATACATGGTGCACAACTAAGAGAATTTCATAGTGTAATAATTCCCATAACCACACAACATTATATGACCACGATATAACTCAAAACCTCATTCTGAGCTATTTGTTAATTCGCTTGTGAGTGATCAGGCCATGCACATTCAAGTGTATTCTCCCAATGAAAAAAGATGTAGTGGAAATATTCAATCCAATCTTCTAATTCTAAAAAAGAATCATCTACAGGATGCGACATGTGTGAACAACACCAAACCCCTATGACCAATTCCAACCATTATCAAAAAATCATAAGCACCATTCTAACGACTGTATAATAACCAACAATTCAACACCATGGTAAGGGAAAACAATCAACCAAACAAGCATGATAACAATGTATACTCACGAACCAAAACGAAACGACAAAGGCCCTTTCATAACAAAAGAAAACTGATTTTTGACACGACTTCTATACGAATAACGTGTGAGCCCGCATTCGAAGTAACATGCCACAATAATCTTAGCATGCTCGAAAAACTTCTTATGCAACTCCAGTCTAGAGGGTTTAAGGGTTTGCACAGTAGCCATCGCAGAAGGGAGGGGGCACTATCTATGGTGGAACTTCGATGCTAAAGGCACGCTCTCAAGGAGGACCAAGATGCTCATGAACAGGAGGAATTTCCTTGACAGAGTTTAATAGGGTTCTAATTAAACCCAAGAACCACGAAGACAATCATCCAGTCAACATTTTAAAGAAAAACCCTTGAAAAACACAGTGGTAACAAAAATATCACCCAGGAAGATCACCAACTCTGATAAACTCACAAAAATTTTATGCAGAACCATCGATTTTCCATTCAAATTCGAAACCACACAGTTGAAACACTCAAGACAACACAAACCCATACAACTGAGCCAAAAACATTTCATAACCAGAGTGAAGTCAAGAATGGCCAAAAGAGACATACCTGTCAATCGAAAACCTTAAGAAGAGAAGCGACTGAGCAATTTCACCCTGCTAAAAATCTGGAGCATGAGCACAACAACCAGATCAAATAATAGTCCAATGAGGGTGGCGGCCAACGACAAGGGTAAAGGTGACATGCAATAAATTCACATCGCCTCCACCCATATCACATTTACTCCATAGTACATGCCAACAAGCCTTCATTAACACCATTAATCAACCAATGCATCGAGAATATCAACTCATTAAACCATATCATAATCCAATTTCCACACTCAACCATTTGTGTCGTTACCTTGCCACATGCACCACCCATGCTATAATTCAAATGAATCGCTTGACCACTACACAATAGAATCATCACCAATAGCACAACCACCATAAAAAATTGCAAATCCATTACTTTCATAAGCCACCAAGGTTTATAACATATGCATATCGACTACCGATTGCATCAATCAATGCATAACCCATGTATTATCACTTGCCAAGAATGTGCCAACAAACTTCCATGATATGCATGTCAAAATTAACAATTTTTTTAAAAAATGCCATTTTCTTGTTAGTTAGGACTTAACCACTATCAAAAAGTATTTCATTTATATAGTATCGTAGAGCTAGGTTTTTTTCCCCTTTTTTTCTTAGATGCAGTTTTTACTTTTCCTCAAAATGCCCTTATGTAATTTTACTAATATTTTTGTTGTACATGTGCAAGAAGAACAAATGTCATAAATGAATAGAAGGTTGTAGTATCATGAAGGAATGACATCTCAAAGATTAACTGATATCAATGACAACCATATTTTCAAAAACCAAGTAAAAATTTGTAGCACATCATCATAACATTGAAAATGATCAGACCTAATTTTCAAAAGTTCAAGGGGGTCCCACCTACTAGCATTATTTAGTCTTATATAATAATAAGCTTTAGCAACACTTTGCGGGTGAAATTACGTTGACATTTTCAATCATCAACAAACTGGCGACTCCATAGAGAAATTTGTTTTCAACAGATTGGAACTTAGAACTCATGGTTTCATAGATCAAGAATAGTAATCTCAAGAATACGTAACTTGAATGATTATGCAACAGGGGGAAGCGAGTAGATTTAATGGAAAGATGACCGGGAATTTGGGAATAACTCATGAAAAGTGTTAAGTATGAGGGGTTTTTCCACTGTATGCATAATCATTTGACTGCATAATGATCTCAACTTGAAATGGGGAACTTATGTATTTTCTCTTAAGACTCGATGGATGAAGAAATGGAAAGAAGAAGCGGGAAACAACCAACTCTTTATATGACAACATTGAAAAAAAATATAGCAATTTCCAAGGGTCCTTTAGAGACGACATCATAACAGCTATGTAAGCTTGATTGTTATAGACTAACAATGCTTGCAGGAGTGTCACTGTGGAAAACATGATCCAACATCCTAATTCAATAACTCTAAAAGATGATAAAGACCAAAAATCGAACATAAATAATAATGTAGAAATCAAAACAACAACAATAAAGATAGAACCATTCAGAAAGAAGAAAATACAATTCAACGCAGAAAGTAGAAATCAAAGTGCCGTAAAGAAGAAAAGGAGCACACAATTGGGAAGTAGAGATAAACTACTAGTATATAGAAGAATACCGTTAACAAAAGATCTTCATGCTGGCCCCTCGCAATATTTCAAACGAGGACTGCTAATGGTGTGGGAAAACCATTGTCTCTGTAATTCTTTAAAATTTCCGACTTAGTGCCCAAGAAAAAAGTAATCCGGAAATGGCCTAACGCTTGAAATCCTGATGTAGCTATCAACCCTTTAACAGATACGATTAAATCATTGAGATAAGCATGGATACTGACCAATTTATCGAAAGTTGTGTGTATAGGCCTTCTTAAGGTGATACTTGTATCAAATAAGCTAGAGGGAAGGCAATTATAAGACATAGTATTGTGATTAGTAGTGAAAGTGGTTTTGTGGATATTTTCCCCTTCTACCTTGATTTTATCATAACCAAACAAACTATCAGGTAAGGGCTCTAAGTGTAACTCTACATTCTGTTGTAGAAACAATTTTATGTTGAGAGGGGGGAATGATTTCTCATAATTGCTTGCTTGAAAGTCCAAAGACTAATGTAGGTTAAAATATTATCAATGGTATTCTAAGAGGGTTCCCATTTGGAAACCCATTTAGGGTGGGATAAAATGAACATCTTAGTCCTTGAGAAATTCCTCGGCTCCCTACGAAAAGTTGCTTTTGGTGCAGAGTTAACAAGTCTTTATTTTTGCCTAGCTGGTTTCATAGTATGCTGAACAAGACCTAGATCAAAACCACAAAGATCCATATCAAACCAAGCAAAAACCTCTCGAAATATACCGAGTAATGCAACAGACTTTAATATTTCCTTATCAGAACCCTGGACATTTATTTTAACGTTCAATGAAGATCCAGGTGTCCTAATGTTCATGGAGATGGCTTCAACCACCTTCAGTTGTATCTCCTCCTCTTCCTGTTTATCTTTGTTTTCTACAACACTCAAGGAAAACAAACTCTCGAGAGGAGTGAAGCCTTTAGGAAATTCATTATTTTGTATAGATATAGTCTCCTCAGGCTTGAGGGGTTCATTTTGAGTGACAACACAACTACTTTCAATGTTAGAGTTGGACTTCCATGATTCTTCGTTTTCAGAAATGTATGAATGATGTAGATATTGGAAACCACAATCAGGCTAGTGAGGCAAGAGATACTGAGTAGGAGAGGCTACGAAGACAGCTAATCGATCAGCTATAGAATTCAAGTCCTTCCTAACATGAGTGATGTTAAAATATAGGAGATTCGAGACAAGTGCCCAAACAATTTGGGAATATTGTTCCATCAGCTGGTTGCTAGGAAAGCATGTCTTATGTACCAGGTTCACAACAAGCTCAAAATTTTCGAAAACCGAAAGGTGACCAAAACCAAGATTAAGGGTGTTCTCAATGCCTAACAAAAAAGATTCAAATTCAACGACATTGCTTGAGCAAGCAAACTCCAAATTGTATGACAGATTATGAATCTTTCCTACAGGGGAAACTAAGATAATACCAACCCCGTTACCCTCATTTGAGTGTGAACCATCGAAGTGCATATGCCAAAATTCATCCTCTAAATTAATTCCTTCAAGAGGAATATTATCCTCTTCAGCGAATATGGAATACACTCCTAGGTCTTCTTCAATATGGTTTACACTAGATTGTGGAACACTCTCTATGTAGGGTGAAATTCTTCCTTCTCTAAGGACTATGATATTCTTTCCATTCCGAGGAACAGATAAATGTGTCCCCTCGAGCGAGAGGTATCCACATGTTAGGGCTTGACAATCTCTCCCTAAGAAAATTGAGTAATTGCTTACATGAATATCGATCACCTGAATGCTGAGGGTTGTCTTTGTCTCAGGATGAGTGCATAAAACCAAGGTTACATCCTTAGTCTCACCTATGGTTGTTTGTTGTATAATATTATATGAGAGCATGCTTCTTGCATTTTTCGTTTGTACAAGACAAGCCTAGTTCTTCCATAATAATCTTCGACATCACACTTGGGCCCAAACCGCCATCAATATTATTATGGAAGTGTGATTTCTAAGTTTGATTTCTAAGTTTGATGGAACATACAAAATGACCTCTAACAGAAAACCAAAACTGAACTCTAAAAGATGGATCAACTTGCCACAGATTGCATCCCACTCAACTTTTCATAATAGCCTTTATCAGTGATGAAAATTAATTCATAAACATACAAGTCTACACATATTATCAAATATAGATCAACACATTTGAAGAACAAGTGTCCGAATGATTTGATTCAACCTTGAATATTGCTGTCTACAATAAGACCCTACTATCACAAAAGAGAATTAGAATGTGATGAATATATGAATGAATGAAAACTGAACTATCTCAACATAAAATCAAAGAGAAAACCTTATGATGCTTTTTGCTTCTATCCTCCTCTTGTTCCTCCCCTTAGTTCAACTTTTAACAATTTAGAATTGGTTAGATTAGTTGAACTAACTTATTAGTTAATCTAATATAAGGCTTTAACTAACTTTAGTTATGGAAGGGGGGGGGGGAAGTAATAATCATAATATGGTCATAATTAAATAATAACTAATAGGTGGGACCCCCTTGTGACTCCTTTAGTGATAACAATCATCACATCATAACATAANCCATTTGTTAAGCAAACACACCCCTTATGCCTCCCTTCAAAACATATTTTCCTTTGACAATTTTAGCTCATAAACTTGAAAATATTTCAACCTAATACTCATATATCCAAAATAAAACATGCTGTCCAAAATCCATGCAGTCCACTGTCATAAAACAATAAATAACATAAAATTTAAAAACAATATTTTCCAGTCTGTGAAGAAACCCTTCCTTGGTTGCCGTTGTCACCTCCTAATTTCCATGAAATTGCCTTGAGTTTGGCAGAGCCTTTAGGATTTATCTCACTGATCACGTGGGAACAATCATCCCTCAAATGCATCTGTGAAGACATGGATTTGTCAGGGTCATCGGAGGGTGAGGAAGGGGCAGAAACAACTTTTCCTTTATCAAATGCATGGTGGGATTTAGTCTTCAATCTCTTGATGGCATGGGAGGATTGCATTGGTGAGTGGTTAGGGGAAGCTTGGGAAATGGGGTTCAAAGGTGGGGGAGTTGGCAAGGCTAAGTTTGGCCAACCACGGTGTTGGGAGATAGCTGGGTGAACAATTTTCTTCCACCCATCATTTTTCAGGACTTTAGGCTGTAAAGAGACATGAGGAGGCACAGGTATACCAAGGAATTGAGGGGCTTGTAAGGGAGGCCTTTCAGGCCTCAGTTGGAATATTCCCTATCCAATCTAATTAAAGAACCCAACAGTCAACAACAACACTCAATCTGTAACCAATAACATCCACCATTGCCATACATTTCCCCCAATCCATGTCTATATTTGAAAGTAGTGTTTCCAAAAAATAATAATGAAGCCTCTACTTATGTTAATAGGGCCAATCAATATCTGTAATGATATTTGTTTCCATACATATATATGCATTAGCAAGATCAAAATAATCAAGACCTCACATGCCATGCCTGAAAGGCAATTGACTATAACTAACAATTATCATTTAGTCACAGGCTATGCAGGAGCGAATTTCCAAAACCATGTAACCATGCCACTGTAAAACAAGTATCTTAGAACGACTTAAAATGGATCCAAACATCCCACACAACTGTCATCTACAGTGATCAACTTGCAAAATGACACTGCACTTAGAATTCAGGGGGTATTACTGGGCATACAAAACAAGCCATCCATATTATACACGATACACAACTAAGAGAATTTCATAGTGTAATAATTACCATAACCACACAGAAATATATGACCACAATATAACTCAAAACCTCATTCTAATCTATTTGTTAAGTCGCATGTGAGTGACCAGGCCACACACATTCAAGTGTATTCTCCCAATGACAAAAGATGCAGTGGAAATATCCAATCCAATCTTCTAATTCTAAACAAAAATCATCTACAAGACGTGACATGTGTGAACAACACCAAACCCCTGTGACCAATGCCAACCATTATCCAAACATCATAAGCACCATTCTAACGACTGTATAGTGACCAACAATTTGGCACCTTGGTAAGGGAAAACAGTCGACCAAACAAGCGGGATAATGGTGTATACTCACGAACCAAAGCGAAATGACAGAGGCCCTTTCATAACAAAAAAAAATGATTTTTGACAACAGGTTGCGCCTATGAACCTTTTAGAAGTGCAATTGGAAATGTGGGGCTCGAGCCATTTCCACAGAGGTATTGGCCAAAAGCCATACTAATATGACTGCTATACGAATAACATGTGAACCCGCATTCGAAGTAACATGCCACAATAATCTTAGCATGCCTGACAGACTTCTTATGCAACTCCAGTCTGGAGGGTTTAAAGGTTTTCACAATAGCCATCGCAGAAGGGAGGGGGCACTGAATATGGTGGAACTTTGGGGCTAAAGGAACGCGCTCAAGGAGGACTACGATGCTTGTGAACATGAGGCATTTCCTTGAAAGAGTTGAATAGGGTTCTAATTAAACCCAGGAACCACGAATAAAATCATCCAGTCATCCTTTTAAAGAAAAACCTGTGACAAACGTAGTGGTAAAAAGAATATCACCCAGGAAGACCACCAACTCTGATAAAATCACAACAATTTTACGCAAAACCATCGATTTTCCATTCAAATCCGAAACCACACAGTTGCAACACTCATGACAACACAAACCCATACAAATGAGCCAAAAACATTTCATAACTAGAGTGAAGTCAAGAATGGCCAAAAGAGACATACCTGTCAATCAAAAACCTTAAGACGAGAAGCGGCTGAGCGGTTTCACCCTGCTGAAAATATGGAGTGTGTGGACAACAACTAGATCAAACAATAGTATGATGAGGGTGGTGACCAACGGGAAGGGTAAAGGTGATGTGCATTAAATGCATGTCACCTCCACTCATATCACATTTACTCCATAGTACATTCCAATGAGACTTCATTAACACCATTAATCAACTAATGCATCGAGAATATAAACTCATTAAACCATAACATAATACTAGTTCCACACTCAACCATTTGCGTCGTTACCTTGCCACATGCACCACCCATTCTATAATTCAAATGAATCACTTGACCACTATACAACAAAATCATCACCAATACAAACACCACCATAAAAAATTGCAAAGCCATTACTTCCATAAACCACCAAGGTTTATAACATATGCATATCGACTACCGATTGCATCAATCAATGCATAACCCATGTATTATCACTTGCCAAAAATGCGGCACCAAACTTCCACGATATGCATGTCAAAATTAACATTTTTTTTCAAAAATGTGATTTTCTTGTTAGTTAGGACTTAACCACTATCAACAAGTATTTCATTTATATAGTATCGCAGAGCTAGGCTTTTTTCCCCTTTTTTTCTTATATACAATTTTTTCTTTTCCTCAAAATTCCCTTGTGCAATTTTTACTAATATTTTGTTGTACAGGTGCAAGAAGAACAAATGTCATAAATGAATAGTAGGATGTAGTATCATGAAGGAATGACATCTCAAAGCTTAATTGATATCAATGACAACCATATTTTCAACAGCCAAGTAAAACTTTGTAGCACATCATCATAACATTGAAAATGATCAGACCTGATATTCAAAAGTTCAAGGGGGTCCCACCTACTATCATTATTTAGTCTTATATAATAATAGAGTTTAGAAACACTTTGCAGGAAAAATTACGTTGACGTTTTCAATCGTCAACACGCACTATGATCGTGAACTTAGACATCATTGACAAAACTGGCCTCAACATTCTCCCACTTCTTCATTGATGGAAACACACACTTGCTATTTCTCTCCCCCTTTGACATCGATGGAAAAGGGATACACTTTGTTTGTACTAACTCCACCTTGGACTATATTTTCTCCCCCTGAGATATACCTTCCTAAAAAATCTTCAAACGCTGCTACATAGATATCAGACTCGAACTATCCTTGAGTTGCAACTCACTCTTGCCATGCTGGTGTTCTTGGTCTTTGCCAAATGGCTCAACAAACCTGTCATATTCTTCTTGCAAGATATTTCACCCCCTTTGGAAATAATAATTAAAGGCTCTGTATTTTTCATCTCCCCCTATAATTAGGATTCTGCTTCATTGATTTATCAGGATCGACTTCCTGGGAGAGGGATGATTACTCCTGTAACCAAACAATCTTGCTACTTAATAATTTCTTCTATTTTTGGAAACTGTAACTTCCCTTATCAACAACACGTTGTCCTGTGATCTTCAAGTGACTATTATACATGGTAAAAAATATAAGAGATGTAGATATTTTGCTAATTTCCCTTCACATATCATCTCTTTTCTCGATGATTTAACCACACTTCTTATTTGTTGTGACCAATGTCTTCTGTTAGGAGGATCCTTACTCTTGATCAAGCTTTTGCAATTTATCAATAAGGACATGTATCCCATTCATGAAAAAATTTAGGATCTTGGTCACAAAGGCCACCTTCAACATTTTCTTACAATCCACTTCTCTTTTGAATGATGGTTAATGTACCCTAACTCTTGAAAACATTACTGCTAAGAAATTTTGTTTGTGTTGCTAAAACTTTCTGGTTCTAAAGACTCTTGTATTGATTTTTCAGGTCAATGCAAACTTTTTATTGCATTCTCTGAAAATTTAAATGTTGATTCATATCTGTCCATATTCAAATATCAAAATATATGCCCAAAGTAATTTTAAATTTTCTCAAAAATCACATGGATGTTGGTACCATTAGGGATGGTTTGGACTGTTGTTCATGACTTCATAAATCTTTAAAACACTGTCATCAATTGTTGTAAATGACCATTTTTTTGAAGGTAACCATCCTACAATCATAACCTTAGTCTCTTTCACCATACCCTGTAATTCCACCTCCATTTTGAGGTCTTCCTCATTTTTATAGATTTGATAATCAGTTATTGGGACATATAGGATTGTCTTTCAAATCCTTATCATATAGAACATTTTTCTGTTTCATCATCAATTTTAAGAGAATCCTTCCTTTCATACATCACACTATCTTTGTTGTCTTTCTTCAAGAGAAGATACTCATGTAGCCTATATATATTGTAAATTATTCACTCTTTGAGTGTGGAATATGGTTAATACATTACTATTGTTTTCTCTCCAATTTTTTTCTCATCTTCTCACTTTTGCAAGCTGTGTTCATTCTTCTGCTAGCTAGATATCTTGTGCAGGTACTCACTACATTCTACAATAATAGGAAGTTTCCCAAAGTTGGTAGCGAGATATTGCGGACCTTTTGAAATCTTAGAAAAGATAGGGCCAGTTTCATACATGGTAGAATTTCTTAAATCCATGAGAATGCATAATTCACTTCATGTATCATTATTAAAGAAATATGTGGCTTACCCTAACTAAAAAATTGATTAGAATGTGATCCACGTGGAGCACGAAGGAGATTTCTGGGTGGAACCAGTACACATCCTGGACCGGAAAGTCAAGTGATTGGGAATAAATCCATAGGGATGGTAAAGGTTCAATGTACCTACTATGGTCGTGAAGAAGATACATGAGAGCATAACTAAAACATGTGGGAAAAATACCCACAAATTTTTGAAAATTATGAAGAAAATGGAATGTGGAAGTCCATTTTGAGATGCTAGAGTTTCAGAACCACATCTTAGAGTCCTAGCCAATTGCACTAGGGACCTTGATAAAAGAATGACTCATTCCTTGGGTTATCCTTGATATAAATATGGTACATTCCTTGGGTTATCCCTAATAAATGGATGGTAAATCCCTTGGGTTATCCCTGATAAATGAATGGTGCATTTCTTGGGTCGCCAAGTTGAGAGGAACATGAGATTTTGGTTGGGACTGCTTCTGGAGTTTTAAAATTGTAGAATTGTTTTTCTAATTGTTGTGATGTAAATTTTCATATATGTATATCGGCATAGAGTGCACCGAGGATGGCACACAATTGTAGGGGAGGGTGAATGTAACATCTCCACCATAATCCTCAATTTAATTAATGCTTGTGTAGATACAATGTTTGGCTACAACCAAAATGATGTAATATGCAAATTGTATTTCTATGTTTTAATAATAAAATGTGGGGGATGAATTAATCCACAAAATGGGGGAGTGTCTAGGATAATGGCCAACATGGGTGTAAGGGGGATTACCCATGTATATTAATCCAACCCATTTTCCTAAATTTACTATTTGTATATAAACCTTCCAATTTCCGATTGAGTGTTCCCAAAACCAATCATTGAATGCATGTAAGAGGGTGGGTGTGAGTGGTCACATCCAAAAGTTATTGGGCACATGGGGGTTGAGTACAATAAACTTTCAAAAGAGTGTGAGTCATGAAATTCAATCCAAAGAGAGGAAATTCGTATGGGTTGGGGGAACATTTTTAGGAAGTCAAGTTTTGTGCATGAGGAGAAAGTAGAGAGAAAAGAAGAGTGATTGGAGCTAGTGCAACCATGGAGGGTGATTTCTATAGAAAGTTGTTGCGTACTTGGATCTTATTGGAGCTAAATACTGAAGAGACATGTTGTCAGGATTTAAGAGTGAACTTGTGGGTGAATTGCACTGTAACAACAAGTGTTTGTTGTGTTTTGTTGGTAGTTTTCCTAGCAACAAGTTCCCTTGATTTCCCAGTTGAGAGATTCCATGTTACCTATGATAGAGAGACCCTAATAAACAAATGGAATGGCCAAGGGACTAAGACCAGTGAAGGAGTACATTCCTTGGGTTGGAAAAGTCAAGATGAAGATAGCTTGTGGAAAATAG
>JASDQU011103668.1:7523-30240 GCA_032191745.1 Picea mariana
ATTTCAACAATTGGTTTCAGAGTAGGTCCTTCAAGAAAAAAATTTAACCACTGGAAGGTAAATCATGGATGTCATGGCTAATAAATACCGAGCTAATATAATACCATGGTTTGATGGTCAAATTGGTCTGAAGTATGAGATGTGGAACAATAAAATGAAAAACAAATTAGGAGCGCATGTGTATGATGTTTAGTACTCAATGGTTACAAGATACATCGGTCCAAAGAAACCAAAGACCGCAACTAAGAAATAATTGTAAAGAAACAACAAAATGACAATGTATTTCATCTTGGAAGGATTATGTGATTCGATAAAACATGTGTGGGATGATGTTCATAAACTAAAGAACTTTGGGATAAGCTAGATAATCTCTATTCCAAGGAATCTTCTTTCATAGATTTAGATCTTATTAAAGAAATTTTAGGTACAAAACAAGAAGAAATATGCTCATCATGTCAGACATATTCAAAAGAAGAATATTGTGAAGAAGGCATAATAGATCTTGAAGAAAAATTAATCAATTCTCTATATGAACTAAGAAAAGAAATGAAGAAGAACTAGTCACTTGAGGAACAATTAGTCAAGAAGAATTATCAATAAAGTTTTGAAGAAGCCCAATAGGTAACCGTGAAAATAAAATATCAGCTAGAAGAAGCTAGAAAGATTGAAGAAACATACAAGAGTCAGATGGAAGAGAAGCAATGTTTGGAAGCCAAAATAGAAGCACTAAGAAAGGAAGAAGTGAAAGAGAAGCATTGTTTGGAAACCGGAAGAATGGAAGTAGAGAAGAAAGAGAATATTTTGATAGATCATATTAAGGAAAGAATTGGCGACTTAAATCAACTTGAAGCATAATTTGGTCAAGAAGAGAGAAGACTTGAAAAAGAAATCATCTCCTTGAAGATCCAACTCGAAGAAGAGATGAGAACAAAAGAAGTCATGAAAACTCAGATGATGAAGAAAGAAGAAGAGGTTGATAAGCTTGAAGAAGAAGTTGTCACATTGAGAGTGAAAATCATCAAGCTCATCAAGAATTTTGAAAATATAGAAACATCCACATCATCACCAGATAATTTTGAATAGAAACACTCCAGGTTGCTAGAAAATAAAAATGAAGAAAAAAGTAAGATTTATGCAGAAGTACTCAAAGGAAGGAATCATGATCATCCAAAATCAAAGAAAAATGATAGAGACACATCTTCAAGAAGACACTCCACATTCAAGACAAAAACAAGTTTCAATCATGATCATGATCATGTAAGGAAAGAATTAAAAAAGACTACATCACAAAGAAGATAATTCACTCCCAGGTATGTAAATTTCTTTTATGGTCATTGTTTATATTGTACTAACTTTGGACATAAAGTTGCACATTGCGCGACTTATAAAAGAAATGTTCAAGCAAGAAATACTTATGTGGCCCCACAAAATATTAAACGTTACAAATGCCACAATTATGGTTACATAGCTCGTGATTGTAGAAGCATGATGGATACTTCTATGAAAAATAACACGAACATCAGGTATAAGAAAGTTTGGAAAAGAAAACAATAACATGTAAAGGAATATCAGATGAATGAAGGACACCCAAAATTCATACTCTAAGGAATGGAAATAGTACGAGATGAAGACAAATATACAAGGAAAAAGGAAGATGTCAAATACATAAATATTTGGAGAAGAAATGAAAAAAAAGAAAAGAACATATGAATAAAGAAAGTTCTAGAGATTGCAGGATTTACAGTAGTGTGAGAAAAAAAAAAAGAGCAGGTGAATAAAGAACAATCCTAAGAGATTGTAATTTTAGGAATTATAGTGCAAGGTCAATCCACAGGAAGAAAGAAAGAAGTCATAGTTCAGAGAGATGATGAGTCTACAGACAAAGAGGAATATTACTCTGCATCAAAGTGGGTATTTTTCTGAGCCACCTGGATTGGATACTCCTAGTGAATATGAATATTGAAAATGGGCAGTCAGTGAAGTAGCTACTATAGATCAGAGAACCATCCTTTGAGCAGTTTGAACTATTTGCAGAAGACAGATTCAGAGCAGTGAGATAACAGAACTGTAATGTTCCCACATAGGTATCAATTAAAAGTTACATAGGTAGAATATTATGATTGTATTCCATGTATGTATTCAGGAAGGGATATCTTCAGTACAGGTTGTTCTAGCCATGCAGATTTTATGGACACATTTGATTTAATTTGAAGATCGGTCAACATACATAATGATCAGTTGTAGCCATGATAATACAGTGATAGATGGATCAACATTGTGGACAATTGAGTAGAAAAGGTATGGACAGTGTGCGACATATGGACAAAGATGGATAATTAGTAGGTACATATAATATGGGTCAGAGAATATGCATAACAATGTATTTACAATTAGAATCAGTGGAATCAGTTGAAATCATTTGGTAACAGAAAGACAAGTGGTGAATGGCACAACAAAACAAGGAAAGAGAAACCATCAATCATCAGGAAAAAATAAATAAATAAATAAAATAAAATAAAATTGAACATTATGGTCAAGTGAACATGACAATTGAATGAAGAAATCAAGTAATGAATGTTTTTTTATATATATGAAAATTACAAGAGGAGGCACCAATTGACAATTATCAAGCATTGGAATAGAGGAAAGGAAGTATATACATGTATCACTATATTGATCTACATGAGATCATGTAGAGAAGTCAAGGGAAGAGAGATCCTCATAGAAAAAGATTAAGAAAGAAATATTAACAGCATACATATAGGAGGAGATATACAAATAGGGGGAGTTATCATTTTTCCCATGATGTGAAAGGGAGAGAAAGAGAAATATTAGAAGAGTAAAAGTCAAACGCATGAAGTCAGAGAAGGTATACCTTTGGGGAAAGTCACAAGAGAAGAGAAACATGAGGAGAGAAACATGTGAAGAGAAATAAAAAAGCAATGGAAACTGAGAGAAAGAATACATGCATGAACATAGGGGGAGCAGACACCATTTTCCATTGATTTCAAAGGGGGACAGTGAGAAACATCGATGAGGATAAATGGTCACGGGGGTATCATAAGTGTTGGAGTTGTCATCAGTCTTTTCATCAATGTTGGTGTTGCCATCAATGCCAAAGGGGGATATTGTTGGGAAATTGGTCTGGACAGTTGGTTGTCATTGATATCAACTCTTGGAGATTGATCTCAACACTTGGAGAAGTTCAGACTCCCTAGAGATGTGGCTCATATTGATGGTGAGTTAGTTGTCATTGATGGAGTGGTTGATATCAACAGATGTGACAGGTGCATTTGATGAAGTATACATGAAGCCCCAAAGGTGTGGTTACAGTATGCCCCGAAGATGTGGTTACAGTATCCAAATTTGGTGGAGGAATATGGACATAAGGACAATGTAAATGCAGGTAAAACACTCATATATGTATATCGTTTGTCATGTTGTTTCAAGTGATAGGTGGTACTCCACATGGCTCCTCGCGGTTGAGGTGTTATGAGGTCATGAAGTTGGAATGCCTAAATATGGATTAAGAGGCCCCTAATTAGTTACAATATGGGTTAAGAATCCCCTAATTGGTTTTAAGTCATTAATGAAAAGGTAAAGTGCTTGTAACAACAAATCTCAAGAAGCCCTAAAGTTAAGGAAATAGGTTACTTAGTAAAAGTATATACACCTCAAAAAGACACTCATAAGTACATTCACACACACATTCTATTGAATATATTCTATGTGAGTAAGTTATTCTTATATGATGTAACCAAGGAGATATGAGGCAAATTTCTGAGGGAATATAAAGTAAGGAAGGGAGAAATTCCAAGGGAGGATGAAGTCTTATGATGGTGTGTTCTAAGGTATCTTATTTAAAGTTCATCTTACAATTTCCGATATAATTTTTTTCTAGAATGATTAGATAGTGAACATTGGAATAGGTTGAGACAACATGTCAAGGTACATGTGGTAAAAATTTCCACTTTTGGTTCGTTGTATTTTCTGATATACACTCAATGGAAAATAGGGTTTTTGACTAGTCCTGAAACTAGTCTCAAACAAGTGTTCCAGGTAAAAGAGTCATACCTTCTTCATAGAGGATCCACATTAAGTGAAACTAAATGAATTGGATATATTATAGTCCATAGTGATGTTGGGATATTTAGAAAATGCTTGTCACATTGTGATGTTGGGATAATTGCGACACACTACAATGTGAAGACATGTTCGTCACATTGCAACATTTGAAAATGTCTGTCAGGTTATGATGTCAGGATGTTTGTGTCACATTACAATCTGAAGACATGTTTGCCACATTGCGATGACAGGAATATGTTTGACACATTAGAATGACATGGCTATCTTTGACACATTACAACGCGACATTGTTTGTCACATTGTAATGTAACTATGTTTGTCATGTTGTGACGAAATGGATATGCTCGTTGGATTATGATGAGATGGCTATGTTTGTGACATTGCGATGTTACATTGTTTGATAAATTGTGACGTTACTATGTTTGTCTAGCGACATTACTTTGTTTATCACCTTCCATCATTACTATGTTCGTAAGGTTGCAACATTCAATTTTTCTCGTCAAATTGTAATGTCAGGTTATGTTTGTCACATGAAAAGGTTGGTTTCTGTTCAACAAATTATGAAAAGGAATTTTTAGCCGATTTAAAAATAAAAAAAATCTAACAAAGTGTTTCATTTGTCAAAAATATAGGAACTTTCAACTGATGCAATGTATTACATAGAAGAAAACTTAGAATCATACTTGTTCTAAGGACATTGATAAGAAATCATATTGAACTTTATAGTTGATGATTTGTACTTGGTCTAAAGACATTGATAGAAAATCATCTTGAACTTTGTAGATGATGAATTATACTTGTTCTAAGGACATTAATAGTAAATCTACTTGATTTAACTATGGTTGAATTTAATACTATGTAACTTTAATATTATGGTTGACTAAGTTTTTCATTTGTCACAAAGATAAGAATTTTGAATCGACACAATATATTGCATGGAAAGGAACTTCCATAGGATGTGATGTAATTTAAAACTTTATCATAGTTTATTGGATCAGAGTTAAATTAAAACTTTATCATAGTTTAATTGGAATGGAGGTAAATTAAAACCTTATCATAGTTAAAGATATTTATATGAAATATTTTTTGAAAGTCACTTGTATAAAATATTTCATCAAATTCACTAGGCTTGAATATAAGTCCCTCATTATCAAGTAAGTAGGTCTATATTTCTCTCAACGATGACTATATATGCAATGATGTTTATTGCAACTATGAAGATTTACATTCAATATTTCTTCAACCATTATATTTATTATTTCATTAATATCAATTAAAATAGTTTTTCTACGATTCTATCTATTGTTTTAAAGAATTCAAGTTATATTACACTAAATAATAGTGTTTATCTTTAATGTTTAAGTATATATATTTTTAAGTATTTATAAATATTAATTATTATTTTCTTAGTTTGTTTATTTATATTATCTATTTTTAGGCAAATATTTGGAATAAGATCATAAATTGAATGGAGAAATAATCAATATTAACATCATATTTGAATCTAGATTAATTTGAATTTTAAAATAGTAATAATTTGATGCTTGTTCTTTGTCATTACATATAGAAATCTCTTTTAAAATTTTGTATGAGATAACTATGGCATGTTCCATCCTTAGGTACACATAAATCAAAAGACGGAGCTAAGTCTTTGGCATGCGTGTTAACTATTTGTTTAAGAAAGATTAAGACTAGCACAACCACAAATTCGTGGCTGGTGAATGCCGAAAGGTGTAATTCTAGACTTAAAATGGTGCAAGATGATAGATATACGCCGATATGATAGATATACGTCTGGACTTCTTTAACTTGTTACTCCAACAAGGGAAAGGATTTATGTAAGGCGACAACCAGACCAGCTCCTATCTTTTTTATTACCACGCTCATGCAATATGAAACATGAAACCCGTGGACAGCTAAGGAAATCTACGGTAGAGAATGGGCGGACAGCTGAAGCGCACGGACAACTGAAACGCACCGACAATTCAGAAAATCCATGGCTAATAATTCAAACGTGATAATATCAAAGAGGTTAATCATTTAAACGTGGTAATCAGATGGTGATACAGTAATTTCTTAATATGATTAGGTAAATGTTAAAAAGTAAACAAGTTAACAGATGCATTTTAAAATACAAGGAAGTTATGAAGAGTAAATCACATTCATTGATTTTGGAGGATGACTAAGAATATGCCAGAATCTTCAATTGTTAGACATCAGATTAGAATTTTAGATTAAAAGGTGATTAATTGTGCTCATTGTCAATAGGTGTACGTCTTTTGGCGTAAATATATGTGTGCTTCCCTGCTCACAATTATTACTATATTTAGAAAAGTTCACTAAAAACCTCAAATCCTGCGAAAATGAATTGTCATCATGTTAACATTACTGGATAGTTTAAAATATAGATTAAATTTTATTTTAAAATATACCATCATTAATATGAAATTATTTAGGAAAGATGGGCGAGTTGGATTTCTCCGTGTCGGCAATCGATCATTATTTATTCACGATTATATTCATTGTTGCTTTTTTTGTGTGTGTGATATGATATAGACGTCATTGATTTAGTCTTTTGAATTAATTTAAATTCCTATAATCAGTGATCAAATATGAGGGTCTATTTTAATTTGAGTGAGAAGGGTATGTAATCATGCATTCCTTTTTGGATGAAAAATTTTCAAAAAAATTGAATTTCAATTAAGAACAATAAATTAACCTCACACTTTATTAAAAAAATGTGTTAAATAAAAATTACATTTCCAATCAAATTTATTAGTCCCTGCCGTAGGCGTACAGGGACTATAGCAATTGATGAATAGTTGACTTCATATTAGTTTGTCCTTTGACCACAAATATTTCCATATTATCTATTGTTGGAACCAAGGAACTGAAAACATCGATTTTTATATAAAAAAAAATACCATATGTGTCATGATATGATTGGACAAGGGATTGGAGGTCTTATTTCCGACTTCGTTATTCCCAATGTTATATATGTTGGAAAATTCAAATTATTTGATCGTATATGGTATTTTTTGAATCATATATTTTGTTATGCATTCATTGATGGTGGATTAATGCTAACATTAATTCGAATGTTTGGTTTATCATTTTATGCTACGTAAATTTATGGCAATGTTAGATATGGTGGCATATCCAAAGTTTGGCTTTCCAAAAAATTCCGTGGTGTTCAAACTATTGTTACAAAAAATATAATTTTTCTTTTTGGGATACGTCAGAGTCCTGCCACATTGAATTTTTTTCTTAAATGTTTACAGTGCATTTCTGACGGACTTAAATGTTTACCTAACAAGCTTGGTTGTGTTGAATGGTTACTTAACAGGCTTGTTACAAGACATTTTCTTCTATTTTTAATTTTTCTATGCTCCAGCGACGTTGCTGGTTTGGTGGTCCATGCTTGCTTTTTGCATGTCACTGATTTCTTATTTGCATGTTGTCATTCTTCTTGCTTTCCTTTTCGTGTTGTTGTTGTTTGGACGTTTGGGTTTCTGCAATCGCAATTGGAACAATATTGTTCCTGGGGGGGTGGTTGCTACTTGCTTCTGTCTTCGTTGTATGTTTTTTATTGTTGCTTGATTCAACTTTGCAGGGTACTAGTCCTACACTTGCAGTTGGGCCTTTAAGTGCTTCTTAGCTGGGTTCTTGTTTGGCCGGGGTTTGCAAATGTTGGGATGTTGCATCTGTGGTTGGATCTTTGGTCGCATTTTGTTTTGCACTGTAGTTTGCATAGAATACTATTAAGATAAAATAACAGACTAAAGAATTGCAGGCGGTGTAAATTGCATCTATTATGCATTGAAGCAAAGTTTGTTGGCCTCAAAATATATTTCATGGTTGCCGATGCTTTTTACATGGACACTGTCTTACTATGGTTTTATATTTATGACAATGGCTTTTACTCTATGGGAGATATATTTGTTCTCTCCCTTTTACATTCCTATTGTAAACTACGTTTGACTCTAGTTTTTCGCGTTTATGTGGTCGTTCTGAGCGACCGTCGTTTGGTTGCATAGTTGGACACTTTTATGGGCACAGCTTCGCGAATAGGTTCTATTGGATTATGACAAGTCATGTTAGGTGTATACATTAGTTTTCTTTAAAAGAATCCTGGGTAGAAGAGAATGCAATTTATGAAATTATAGGTTTCCTGGACCGCGAAGCTGTCATCCCATACTTAACCAATTTTTGCATCGTGGGTTGACGGGGTAGGCGGCTGAAAATTGACAATGGGAGAGTTCCACGATATACAAATTGACAATCAGTTAGCAGTGAGAGTTTCACGATCATTCCGACCAACCGTAGTTGGGTTCCATACTTAAGCCAGTATTATGGATGCGCCTTCATGGATAGGTTGTACTGAACTATGGTGTATACATTAGCATTTACAAATTACTTTTATTTAACAGTAGGGCTCCTGGACAAAAAACATTGAAATTTATCAAATTATAGGTTTCCTGGACAACATAGATTAAACATAGGAAATATGTAATTTTATAGAGTAGATATATATAGCTTGCACGGAGCCGTCATCCCATACTTAATCAGTTTTTGCATCGCATGTTGTCAGGGTAGGCGGCTGAAAATTGACAATCGAAGACTTTGGCGGTATAAAAATTGACAATCCGACTTGCGGACTATTTGAATTTGAAGGGCGTCATGTCCAAAAAAGTTAACACTGTCAAAATAGTTTACTTTACGTGCATTTTAGATACCCTAGTGGACAAAAAACACAAAAAAAAAATAGTGAGAATTTTTTGGATCACGGGTTCTTGGGATGGTCGGCTCTAGGTTTGGTCCCTGTTGTTCCGTGTCCTACAAAGAGCACAAAAATTTACGCGATATACAAAATGAAAATCAGGCTTGCGCATTATTTGAATTTCAAGGGCTCCTGCAAAACAACTATTATTCTCAAATTACTTTTCCTTGCGTATGTTTTACATACGCTCATGAAAAAAAACAAAACAATAGTAGTAACGTTTGTTACATAGGGCTCCATCCCCGCTACCTTTTGCGCTTCCCAATACACATTAAATATGCTTTGAAAAGTTAAAACCAAGCAGACAGGTTCGAAAAGATGGGTTTTAATAACTGGAAATATCGAGGACATCTCCAATTAAAATGAATAGATAGACAAATATTATGGGATCTAGTAATTTGTTTTTGCTTGCATTTTAAATTTGCAATTTTTTTTTTTTTTCCTTGTGCAGTTTTAGTTTTGTTCAAAGCTTCATCATAGTTCACGAACGTGTTAGTGACAGAGACCTTGATGTCACGTCCCTCTTTAATATTGTGCATTTCGAAAAGATGGGCTTTAATAACTGGATGACATCTCCCATTAAAATGAATAGACAGGCTAATATTATTGGATCTGGTAATTTATTTTTGCCTGCATTTTGAATTTGTGAAATACTTTTTATTTTATTTTTTGCTTGTGCAGTTTTAGTTTTAGAGGCCTTGACGTCATGTCCCTCTTTAATATTGTGCATATCTTAGATGTCAGATTTCAGAATCTGCTCAGATATGACAATTTTAATATGTGCTGGTAGTCACTATTGAGCATACATATTCAAAAAGATTGGCATTAATAAGTGAAAATATCGAGAACATCTGTCATTAAAATGAATCAACACAAAATCTATGACAGACCATCCAACCTTGCTTTTAAATACTTATTTCCATTTCTCTCTATGATCAAAGAGTTGTGCTTTAGGGTGCCTTCATTCTAATGTTCCTAGTCATGCACATGTAAGACAACTTAGAGATGCGATTAACGAGCAGATGAAAGAATAGAGCCTGGTTTTATGTGACGTGAGCTTTGAGTAAAAACAAAACTCGGTTACACAAAGAGAAACTCAGAGAGGACGAAAAAAATAGAACAAGTATGTTCTGGTTGGTGTTCTCCTTGTGTTTGATGCTTTGGTTCATTGAAAATGTTGGTTGGAGATTTGTTGGTTGAACTTCTTTGTTTTATTGTTGGGAATTGTAATGGATTTTGAGGTCGGGTGCAAAATAGTTCTTTGTTTAAGTATATAGCTTCTTCCAACAACACAGATTTGGCAAGTGTATTGAGTTGTACAGATTGCACAAGTATTTGTCTACCTCAGTGGCAGGTAGCAGAAACTGTATGTGTGGATAAAATGACATATTATCACTGCAAAAGTTTCTATTTCATAGTATGATGACCTGCATGTGGGTCTGGTAGCCGACTTGACAAAAAGCTATGTTTTTTATGAAAGTTTGTTCGGTTTCCTCTGGATTTAGTTGCAGAGTCTACATATTTGGTGTCACCTCTGAACATTCCAGACCTTTCTTTGGCCCACCATATCTCCATGGCTATGAATAAACATATATTCTGATGCCATCTGCAACATTTGATACACTTGCCAGACCTGTTCTGGTGCATTCTGCAGCATTTGATGCACTTGCCACACCTCTACTGCCCGAAGAAGTTATATACCTCAACAGAGTTGATTTTTGCATCTGGGTTGGACGTTCCTTCCAATTTACTATAATAAAGAAAAGAAGTTCCACATACAAATACTCAGGCAGGCTTCTCAACCAAACAGATGATCGAATATAGGGAGAATACTAGTCACTACATACTTGAATTATTTTCCGTTGCTTTAGCTGTTGTGACATAGAATGACTCCCTCCACTTTGAAATCGGCCTGAATGGCATTTTTAAGTTGTCTCGGATGTCAAGGGTTAGGAACATTGCAAGAAAAGCACCTTAAACCCCAACTTTTTGACAGCAGAGGGAAATTAATAATTGACAAAGAATGGAATGTTGAATAAACAAGCATTGCAAGTAGGCCATATCTGGAAGAGAGAAGATATTCAAAAAAGTGGGATAGATGTACTGGCAGCATCGATTAAGTACAAAACTGTGAAGAAGCTTCATTAATGTACATATTTTAAATTGGTCGACGGCAGGAAAAATCACAATCATTGTCGAAAATAGCCTCGGCTGTAATTTGTAACCCACCTTATTTGATTATAGAATAATTTCGGTTTATTTTTTAACAGTATTTTCCAATTTCTGGTATTTTTTTTAATTGTATTTTCTACCTTCTTCCCCTGTGTGGTTAAAGATGAAACACAGGGTTTTGTTTCTGCTACCCAATACTTCAATCTAAATAAAACCTGGCCTGTTCTTTGTTTACATTTTACATGTAAGAATAAATTTTCATATGCCATACTTATGTGGCGGTGGCCCTGTAGTTAAAGAAAGAAATTGGAGGACCTGTGCTGCTCCCATTCTTTAGGTTCCGTGAATAGAATTAATAATGAGTAATGACAAGGCGGCTGAACTATTGATGCAATGTTCCTATGAAGTTTGTTTGATATATTGCAGCTTCTTCTATTTGATAATATCTATGCATATAAACTAATATTAGTAGTATTGAAATAAATACAAAAAAACTTCCTCTTCGGCAAAGCTTAGGCAACCATGTTTGGGTGTGGTATTAAACAACTATGTCCATTGTTCTGTCATATACATCTTCCAGCCTAAGAACTTTCGTAATCTGCAATTTATGCTTTAATTACTTAAAAGTCACACCAAATTTTGATTGCATTTAATTTAATTTAGATATTGATGTTTATGGAGAGCCGTCATTTGCTGATCTCATTACAACGAATACAAGATGAATAGATGATAAGGAGTTTATGTCGTTGAGACCACAATGCAAATTCATGTTTCTTGTTGCGCTATGTACATGTTGCAGTAAAAAAATTTGAGGTTCCAACAAAATTTGCAAGCTGAAAAGCATCTTGCAGATTGGGAGATCATTTGCATTTGAAACAACCAATCCATTAATATATATTACTATGAATACTATTCAGATAAATATGAAAACTTTGTTCATTGATAGATGCTAGTATGAAAAATATTGAAATAGGTATCATAACTTTGTCTTGGCCAATACTTGCCCAGTTATCTGGGCACCAGGCCCCAGTTTTGCGGTATCCAACACCTATGTCCCCTGTTTCCTCATATACATGTTGCAGCGAAACGCCAATTATTTGTTCCTTTCCATACTTGTCCAATTTTATGCCCGTCGCTGCAGGGCCGGTGCTTGCGAACCCAACTAATTATTGTTCCACAATATACATCTTGCATTGATAAGATCCGTGATCTACAATTTCACCACGGGTTCCTTGTACACATTGGCTTCGTTCAAAGTATCTTTTGTTGCTTTCCATCCCTACCAACTTCACATCCTTCCTGATATAAATCAACAATGCTCTTACCAGTGACAAGTGGACAAAGTGGTATGAAAGATACCCCCGTCATCTGCAATTCATGCTTTAACATCTTCATCTATATCCTCGCACGACGGATCCAACCAAGCGTTGTTCCTTTCCATACTTAGCCAATTCTATGCCCACCGCTGTGGGGTCGGCGCTTGTGAACCCTGATGTTCTTCTGCGAGATACTTAGTTATTTTTCCCTTCTCTTGTCCCCGTATATTATCTACAATTCCACTGCCAACACCTTCGTTCTTTTTCCCTTATTTTCTTCCCATGTATTATGGGACTATAAAATATAGACATGATATTCTATAAAGCATGCACAAATTCTGCATTCCATACCTAGCGAAATTTTCGACCACGGGTTCTCGGGCGCACAGGCGAGCTCAAAAATGGGCTTCCATTGTTCTGTAGCCTACAAATAGCACCCAAAATTCTGTGATATATAAATTGACAAGCGAATCTATAGACTGGATGAGTCAACATTGCACTTCTATTGTTTTGTGTCCTCCAAACAACACTCCCAGTTTCACATCTTGTATTCAAAATTTCCTTGATCTACAATTCCACCGCCGACTCCTTTCACCTTTTTCCCTTTTCTTCTTCCCCTGTATTATGGCTCTCATTATATCCATGTATATAATCACACCTTAGGCAATTTTATGTCCACGGTTGTTGGGTTGGAAATCTACAATTTTGTCGCGTGCTCCTCGAACTCGCAAGCTGCACTGTACCACGGTTGACAAATGTGCTTCCTAATATGCATTTGCTATGCTCTTACTAATTACTCTTACAAGTGACAGTTGCACACAAAAATACGAAACAGTTCGCATCCATCCATTCGCAACATAGAAATTGACTACTGGGTTCTGACATCGTCCCCTCTTCTGTGTTATAGATTGTGCATTCAAATGTTCTGAATAATACAATTTGACCATCCGGACCTCTGACCCTATTTTGGATCCTCCCGTTCATGGATTCACGAAATCTCAAATTCTTAGCCAGTGTTTCAGGTTAGCGCATTCGAAGTCTACTGCTTCTTCTTCCCTAATATGCATATTGCATTCAAAATTTCCGTGATTCACATTTCCACTGTGGACTCGTTGGTCCTTTTTCCCTGTTCTTCTTCCCTTGTATTATCGCTTTGTGGTTATATACATAGTCGCCTTTCTATAAACACGGGTTTCAGCGTTGGTGGGTTGAGATATATTTATCTCCATCTATATAATCACATGACTCCTTTGACCGGCCGCAATTGCTCTCCATACTTAGCCAATTTTATCGCCACAGTTGGCGGGTTACACATATTGCAATCAAAAAGTTCCGAGACATACAATTTGACCCTGTCGCCCTCACCTTCAACAGTTGTACCTTGAAACCCTATTTTGTAGTGGTTTTTTTCCCTACCTGCGACCTCTGTACTTTCTTGCTATGCAATTAGAAACCTTTGATGCTAACAGGTCACCATGCAGGAACCGTCAACATTTTCATTAAAGGGAAAAAAACTCGAGGAAATATCCCATTATTACGCATTAAACCAAGATGTGCATAAACTTATTTTGTCCCTTCCGATTGTTCATCTCCAAGACGTGTCGTCGTGTTGGGCCTCTCAAGAAATCTACAATGCTTAATCACTCATTGCAATATCCACCATGTTCGCATTTCTATATATGCAATTAGTAGTGTTTAATGTTAACAACGCATCATGCAACAACTGTCCAGATTGTCATTAATGAGCGAAAGTCTCGAGGACATCCCATTCAGACGCCTTCGACCAAAATTTGCGCAGGGTTATATTATCCCTTCCAACCTTTCATTTCATTCATCGTCTGGAAAAAACAAATGTCTTTGTAGACCTATGGCAGCAGGTCGACAACAATTTTGTGGAGATACAGTAAATATGTTCGCAGAAGAGGACAAAAGGTTCTAGTGGTCCAGGGCATACTTTTACTATTCATCTCATTCCGCCCAGAACAAAGTGATTTGGACCTCCAGAATTGCTNGCTCGTGCAGGCTGCGTCCCTGAGGTTTTTGACTATAAGGAGTTGGTCTATTGGTGCGATGAAAAATATATTCCAGGCCAAAGAATTATTCCATTGCACGACCATTTTCTCATTTCTTTGTCACCTCAACTCTTCCACAAGATGTGGAAATTGCATAAACCAACATTAACATTCAAAGGACAAGACTGCAAATAGTTTCTAGAAAAACATCATAACGGGTTGGAAATCTTAGCCGACTTCCTCGAAGACCCGACAACAGTTCTTGAAGATATCACAAGGCTCTAGGTAAGTTCCTTTAGAAATCCATTCAGGAAAATTGCTTGGTCGTTTACAAGAATAACGAGACAGACATCCACAACAAGCATTTCCCATATAATTATTTATATTTTTTATTTCATAGTCAAGGAACAATACATTTTTGATTGGGGAAAGCTAATCTCCATTGAACTATGTTCCCAGTTGTCATGATTCAAAGAATTGAAATTTTTTTATATTTCATCCTACTTGATTTTCGCAATTGTGTATTGCTGCCTGTTTCCAAAACTTTCTCTTTCCAATAAAATAAACTGTGGATTCGACCTAGTGACATTCTGGCACAACACCCTATGGAGACACAATGCCTCCCATTGTTTTTATGAAGTTTTTAATGGCTTTGTCTCAGTTTTCAAATATTTACTATTAGGCAAGGATGCTCCACGGATGTTTGGCCACGCAAGCAAGTTTTTGAACAAGAAGGGCACACTTCAACAAAAGAAAAATCACAGTCTCCTCATGGTCTTTGTCTCTAAGAAAAATCCTCCCTTCCTTCCATGCCACATCACAAACAAGATGTTTGTTGCAGAAATAGCAAGGCAATACAACCACTGGTTGCATTTTTTCCATAACAAGAAAAAAAAACAGTTCATTCCTCTGCCCTGGAAAGTCGAAGAATTCGTGTGTAGACACATCAACAAGATTGACAAGTTTGTTGCCCATTTCAAGAAATTGAACCTAACGCACGCTGAAAGGATAAAAGGGTTCGACCCCAATGGCATTTTTGGAGAACATTTACTGGGTGTTGGATTTAACACTATTTTATCCATAGACACCTGACCCAAGACAGGGACAGTGTCGACAACAATCCTTCTTCTGCCCATTGCAACACAAAGACATTGCAAAGCGTAATTGAATTGTACAGACAACATGGTAAAGTATCCGGTGAAAAGAGTACCCAGCCCCCAGCCAACACTCCCAAGATTACGACACCACGAAGCGTCGCTTCGACGGTCCATCCCAGTAAGAAAGAAACCCAGAAATCTTCGAACGGAGGAGGATATAAGAACCCTCCTCGCATAAATATTGATAGTTCTCACAAAGTTCCACTAACGAAGAAGAGAAAAAACAATGTAGGCCACGTGGAGGAACCCGAAATTGACAGTGCAAAACTTCAAATTGAAATTGAAGCTGAGCAGATGCAAAAATTGGGTCGTCCGCAGTGGACATATCTGATACCGAATTGTTTGACATAGATGAATCCTTCGTAATCCAGAGCATTATTTTTGATAGCCAATCTAAAAGTATGGTCATTGAAAAGCGAGATTTAACAAATAGGAAAGACAAATCTTGAACAGAGATTGACTTTAGCCAAATGACCTCATCCAAAATCTGCTCATTTCACTAGGTAACCGGTGACGTTCTTCCAGATTCCATTGGAGGAATGGAGACGGATTATGCCAATCTGAAACACCACCTCAACGAATTTGAACAAGATTTCATTGCAACACCAGAATTTGCCAGTCCTTTGGAAAAAATCGTGCCTTCTACCACTGTAGCAAAGATGAAAGTATCCTCTACCCTCCTTGCATGCTCCAGATCCCTTGTAGAGAACAACATCAACAAAAGAATGCAGCTAGTTACTGAAGCCTGGGAAACATCACAAAATTTAGTTTCCTTTAGAAAGAAGGCCAATGATTTACTTGAACATTTGGAGGCGAATTTAAAAAATGAACAACTTTTCTGTCATCAGGTGTTGGACCCTTTTGTCAACTATGCCCTGAACACATTGGAACTAAAAAGAATACAGGAGAAACTCCCCTCCCCAAAGAGAACCAAAAAAGTAAAAGCATGCTGGCAAAAAAAAATTGAGAACTTGCACCTCATTGTCAAATCATGTAAACAAGTCATATCAGAAAAGGAAAATTTATTCACAAGCCTACTCTAGATGGACTTAGCTGGAACTACCAATGAGGTTCAAGATCCAAACTTAATTCTCAAATCCTTGTCAGTCACCAAAGAAGCATTCCAGGAACAAGTTGATATTTTAAAGGGGTTGTCTTTCTAAAAGTTTTACAACATAATTGAACATCGTCTAGATGAGCATGAGCATTGGGTACTGGACTATGCCTCACATAATGAAGAAATTGAATAGTGTCTACATAGTATCTCAACGGATCTAAGGAAATTAGAAAACGACCTTTACGACATAGAGATCCAGGATGAAATCAACACAACCCCCATGAAAAGCTACATTGAAGAATGGTTTCAACTGAGAATGGAAAGCCTCGTCCAGGAAGGGCAACAACCGATCAACAAGAGTCCACTTCCTATCGACAACAACAACAAAAACGCATTGCCTTCATAGTAAGTCTATACTAGCATATTGTTTTGTTTATCATTCCAGTTTAAGTTTATGCTGTCATCTTCTTTTCTTTATCAATCCACTTATGTCCTCTTTAAATAAAAAACTGTAACCAAAGACTCATAAGTTCCAATTTCTTCTTTTCAAGTCTTCCTCTCTACCATCGCACACTTCTTTCGATGTTCCTAATTCTTGTACTTATTTCTTTTTATGGTCTGCGGGAGCCCCAATCCCAGTCTATATGACAAACACATTTAAATTTCCACAAACATGTAATAGACATTATTAATTTTTGTTAAATTTCAAAAAAAATTGATTCGAAAATGTCCTTAGTGTATACTAAACTTTGGGTTTCCAGGAACCTTCTTGTTTGTTCCAAAGAAAACTAATTCGGATATGCTACATTTCTTGTCTCCTATTGTATGCTAACTTTTGAGTCTTCAACGACGTTGATGGTTTAAACGTTGATGTAATTTCCTAATAAATGTAACAACCATTATTTACTTTATAATAAGTTTCTATAGTTTGCAAGCCCGCTTCTCAATTTGTATATCCCAGAACTGTCGATGGTTTTTGTAGGACACGGAACAACAGAGGCCCATTTTTGAAACCGCCAGCCCGACAACCCACGATCCAAAGACTTGCTAATTATTGAATGAGTAGTCTGTCCATGCTCTATAAAACATGTGCAAAGAAAACTAATTCGGCAATGCTTTATCTTTTTTTTTCCAAAAAAAAACCTTAGTTTTAAAGAAAACTAATTTGGTGCAACAGATGTTATTACTATTCTATTATATAACAGACATTAATAATTTCTGGTAAATTTCTATAGTCCGCAACTACGCCTCTCATTTTGTATATTGCGGAACAGTCGGTGCTATTTGTAGACCACGGAACATCGGACACCCAATTTTCAGCACGTAGCCCAAGAACCAACGATACAAAAACTTCCTACGTATGCAATGAGGGCTACAAATTTTGTATCTATAAAACTAAGAATCTACTTTATACAAATGCATATTTCATATGTATAATTTATTTACTAAATATCTACTTTATATAAATACATTGTTCGTATGTATAATTTATTTACTAAATATCTACTTTATACAAATACATATTTCGTATGTATAATTTATTTATTTCTGATGGCTTTCTATGTCCTAGTTTTAAAAATAACCAATTCGGTAATGCTAAATTTTTTGTGTCCAACAACCATTCAAACATTGGTAATTTTTTATATTTTTCAAGAAGAACTAATTCGAGAATACTATGTTCTGCACACAAACCACATGTATTTCAACTTTCTAGCCACCTGCTTGTACTAGGTCAAATTTACTCCCATACCAACTTGACAGGGACTATGCTGCCATGCAACACTTGTTTTAATAAAGGAATTAGTAAAAGCTAATCATAATTTACATCCAATACATCCAGTCTTTGAATCTTAATACAAAATGTCCTATTCACTCTCTATTTTCTTTATGTATCGGTTTTTCATGCACTATTAGAAGACTTGTCTTCTCATCTCACCTATTCTCATCCATATCAAGGATTGTCAAGAATGTGGTGAATGTAGCTCTAGCATGTGCAAGAAGATCTGATAAAAATGAAATCCCCTTGAGACAAAAAAGGAAGAGCATACTTAAGGAGGTAAGGAAGAATTAAAGAAAACCAGGTTGGGAATGGATTTGAAATTTAAATAGAAAGGTGATAGGAAAGTTGAAGAGAAAGTTCATAGGGTGGTTTTGACACGCGAGTCATATGTGATAGTGGGACAAAGGGTTCAAGATGTGGATTTTCCAGGGAAGTTACCAATGATATTCAATAGAAATCACCCACGGGAATTAAAGGTTTAACCAATCTTTGCAGTGAAAATAAAGAAAGAAGAAAAATAGACACGAGTATACCTCCATAATCAAAATTAAAAGTGATTTAGAACTGGTTGAACACAATAAGGAAAAAAAAAAGAGAAGGCGATGAACTACTCAAGGAAAAACTCTCTCCCAAGGAAAACATTTGTAGCAGGTATTCAACAGGGATGATTTTAAGGATGGAAATTTGTATTAAAATGTAGAAACATGGGCTAATCTTACTAGTCCTTAATATGCAAAATGTAAAATGTTTGGTGACAGTTTTGTAAAAATATTCAAATTTCTAAGGATTTTATATCATTTCTATAAAACTTTGACGATTTTTAAGGTAAAATAATTTTATTCTATGGAATTTGGGCGAATCGGTTTTAGAAAAAATGAAAATTGGCACATCTTTTTTTTGGCAAAAACCATGGAAAATTAGCCCATTTGCAAAATTTAGCCCCTAAAATCATCTATGTGAATCAATATCCACCAAAAATACTGGAGAAATGGATCTTAGATCCAATAAGAAGGTTGCATTAAGGGATTCCCAATATTTAAGTTGGGAGAATCTTATGAAATTTTATAAATCTAGATCAACCCAAATAGGGTGAACCATGTTTTCTTTAAGAAGTAATAGCCTTAAGAACAATTAACTAGTAGGTAGTCGGTCTCAAACGATTATGTAACTATTCATGGAGTAGAATTTTGTATCACAAGTAATCATACTATAAACCTACAAGGGCAACAAATAGAATTTATATTTTTTCAACTAAAAAAGTTGCAATTAAAGAAAAGGTGAAATTTTGTTGGAAAAGAGTGGTAGTCCCACCCATCTGTTCTCAGTTTATTATATTGGAGATATCCATAGTTATTGCCTATCACATAATAGTGCATGAAAATTCAAGATTTTGTAGATATAATTCTAAGTTATTAAGCATTGGGGATTTGTGCCCTTGATTATTTCACTGATGTGACTAGGTTGGTGGGTGGCATCAGTACAAAGGAAATTGCACCCTTGACATAGTTATTGCCTATCACACAATAGTGCATGAAAATTCAAGATTTTGTAGATATAATTCTAAGTTATTAAGAATTGGGGATTTGTGCCCTTGATTATTTCATTGATGTGACTAGGTTGGTGGGTGGCATCAGTACAAAGGAAATTGCACCCTTAACAGTCCCAAACTATAGAGAAATAAACTGACTCCAAAAGTATGTTGATGCATTCTCAATGATTGACTATGTTTGATGGTTTGAGATTCATATTCTGTCACATAATCCAATTCAACCAATGTTTACCATGGTCCACGACAGAATAGATATGCAGTCTGACATGTTTTTGTGTCTATGGACAAGCAAATCTACAGATAAAGAATCAACAATAAGAAAATTAATACCTTGGATAACTTATCCCATTCAATTATTTCTTATGTCATGTTTGAATGTCTAGACCAACTTGTTAAAATCACTTACTCAAAGCATGGCATCTATAGTATATTGGTCTCGTACCCACATTTCCATGTAAGTTTCTAATTACTTGAAAATATGTCCATACATATTCTTTAGATCCAAATAGAGTCCTTAAAGAATGCTCATATTCACACGCTTTGTGCATATAAAAATTATATGTTTTCCTCTAGGCCCAATGTCCAATGCCTTTATTAGGAAGACAGAAAGGTGATATAAAAGAAGAATGACAAAAAAGAAAACTAGGCATAAAATGACAATAAACACCTCTTTAACGTTATTCGAGTGAGTTTTTTCATATATGTTGCATGCATTACAATGTTCTATGCAATGGGAAGATTTTTTTTTTATAAGAATGACATCTATGCCACTAGATGGACCATCCATGAAAAAAATTAGACCAAAATTATCCATACAGTTGATTCCACTGCAAGAAAAATCCTCCCAAATGTTGACACAAGTTGTAGATATAAACTATTGAGATTTTAAATAAAGGATGCTTGGTTTGAACTAACTTATTTCCTTTGAAGTTCCATACAAAAGGCTATTACCACATATATCTTTGAATCTCTTTAATACTCACACAATTTCCACTTTATTACATTTAGCATATCACATACTCCAATGAAAATGTTACTTAGAATTCCG
This sequence comes from Picea mariana, assembly GCA_032191745.1. Classification (NCBI taxonomy): domain Eukaryota; kingdom Viridiplantae; phylum Streptophyta; class Pinopsida; order Pinales; family Pinaceae; genus Picea; species Picea mariana. The sequence continues at coordinate 28,481 of JASDQU011103668.1, forward strand.
GTCCTTTGCACGTTTTTATTATTTAACCAATTTACCACAATAATGACTCACCATTCATGAAGGGTAAGCATGGCTCAACTTAGTTGAATTTAAAATATTTGTAGTAATTAGGGATGGTTTGATATCACTTTAGACACACAGATAAAAATTAAACATATAACGATGGAGACAAGCATTGCACAAGAATCAATGTGCAATGAATTCAAAATGTAAAAATCATGACCCAAATTTCACAAACTTAAAACCCTAACTACAAACCTGGAGATATCGGACCATGGATTTCTGGTTTGGCGAAGTCATCTGTTTGTTCTCACAAACTTAAAACCCTAACTACAAACATGGAGATATCGGACCATGGATTTCTGGTTTGGCGAAGTCATCCGCTTGTTCTCTACTCCGGAAGTCATTGTTACTAAAAATTCCAACTTCCAAGCAATTGCATCTGGGTCCGTGGGTATCTTAAATCTGGGAAAATCAGTGGAATTGGAAATTTGGAAAGTGACCAAAGACTCTTAAGAAAGCCTAAAATATATTCAAGAAATTCAAGAAACAGAAAACCTTGAATATCTTGATTCGTGAGCACATTAAGTCTATCGACAAAGTCACGAGGGATAGCTCGAACGGCAAAGACGTGTGCACACTCTCCTAGGTTGGGGAGAGGTCACGAGTTCTAGCCTGGCTATGAGTCCCTTGGGCTGCTGCTTTCCACCCCCATATCATCTACTATGTGGGGAAGTATCGGAGTAAGTTCCCAGCAAGTTAACTTTCATCTGAAAAAAGTCTATCAACAAAGTCAACTAGTACTATTAATTACCCTACTTCATTGCTCCAACTTCCAAGTTTCAACTTCCTGTAACTCATTCACCAAGACTCAAGAGGAGTCCATAAAAAATTATGTCAGTGCAGACTCTAGAGACATACTGATACAAAATGATACCTACAAATTACGATACTAGTTCCACCATCCACGTAACCAATGACTCTAGAGTCTGCAAGGGGGTGAGGAGGAATATGCATTCACAGGAATGCGTGCATGTTCCTAGGAACATGCACTCATTCATGAAGTTAGATATTCGAAAAATCTTGAACCTCCACTCAGCATGCCACATAGGCACGTTGGCACGTTCCTAGGAATGCACATGCATTCCTTCTGTGCCCTATTTTAAGGGACTATAGGCGTAATTTGTGCCCATTTGCACACTAGGCCTCATGTTTTTATTTGATTTTTTATTTTAGCATGAAAAATTGGATTGTCTTGAACATGTAAAAAAAGTGATGATGTTTTTTATTCACTAAACCAAGGGATTGGTCCATATATATTATTCATGGATATTCCCAATGAACAATGTATTCTTAACATATATTTGATGAATATGCCATCTAATACTTGAAGCAAGATAAATACTTATTTGAATAGTATTCATTTTTTTATTTGAGTTTTTCTATGGCCCCATTTGAATTAAATTTTGTCTTATAAAACCATTTGGAACCCTATAACATTTATTCATTTAGGACATGACACAAGATCCCATGTTTGGTTCTTCATCACTGCATCATATTCTACATTCATGGGTTGTTTCTAATATTTATTTCCTCCAATTTCCTCAAATGAATTTGTTGTTTGTAAAACCCTTCTCATAAGTGCACTTATTAAATTGCCTTATTAAATTGTAACATATATTGTTAATATGGAACCCCGAGACAATGTAAACTATCCACAAGCATACCAAGGGGAGAAAAACCCCAACCCACCACAACCA
>JASDQU011103670.1:0-17067 GCA_032191745.1 Picea mariana
AGTCTTGTTTCCGGATAATGAGATGAAGTTGATGGAACAAAACTCATCACAGGAGGGCCTTGTTGTATCCCCCATCAATGACACGAAATGAGTAACAGATTTTGAAGGTGAAACAGAGTATGATGTAAGTTGTACGGGACACAGGGAAGGACGACATGGAGAGAATGAACAACTGTAGATGGCCGAATCAATAAAGGTTTCAGATTAACTTCTCTTGAACATATGAACGACACGACCAATGATTTGTCAGCATTGATTCAGAGACGACACAGGGTGGTGCAAGGGAGAATTGTTGTTCTCTGTTATATAGGTTGGTGCCTGTGTGATTGGAATTTGGTGCTTCCACCCAGTTGGTACTGGAACACTTAGGGAGTTGGTGCTTCCATCTAGTGGGTGCTAGAGAAACCAGGGAGTTGGTGCTTCCTTCTAGTTGGTGCTAGAGAATCCAGAGAGTTGGTGCTCTCCGCAAGTAGCATCTTGCAAAACAAAGGTTGTAGCCTCATTATGAGTTGGTGCTCATCTGTATGATAATGTAAAGAATGTACAGATCACTTATCATATAAAGAGGAAGAGGTTTTTACCCTTTATGGGTTTCCCCAAGAAATATCTGTCTCTGTGTATCTCATACGTGTGAATGATGCTAAATGGTCTATTTCTTACTTCCCTGCATTATTGTGATTGTCATTGAGTGATCTAGAAAGAGTTTAAAATAAGTATTATTTTTTAAGTAAGGTTACAACTGATTCACCCCTCCCTCTCAGTTGTCCAACAGTATCATCATTTGTACCTTTTAGTTGTCCAAAATTTTACATGGATCAATTGTCTTATTCATGTTTTCAAAACTGACGCCTTGCTCATTATATGCAACAATGAATTTATTTAAATTGGCCTCTGCAGAGATAGAAAATCTCCTTGACTCTCATTGCATAGAAGACAAATCCCTATTTTATAGCCAAGAGTATAGTCTTTTGGTCATAGCTGCACTTATGGGCAAGGGTGGACACATGAACAGTAAAGAACCCGAAGGTCCTAAAGTCATGGAGGCTTATGAATATACCCAAATCATTTTTGATCGGGTAGGGTGGTATCTCTTCTGCACTAAGCTGGATGGTCACCATTATGCTATAGCCAGGTCATTTGTAGAGAGTTTCAATGGATAATGGGCCCGATTTGGAAACTTGGCCATAAAATTTACTGAAGAATCCATAGCTGCAGCGTGCAACCTCCCCACTGATGATGAAATATGGTTTAATAATAAATTGATCATAGGAGGAGATGTTAATCAATTTTTAAAGCTTGAACACAGAGCCTCTAACTGGGCCAAGGGAATCCCCAGGGATTGGATTGTTGATGAGTGGATGGAATAATTTATTATACTTAAGAGATTCATCACTTGCGAGGGGCATTGTTCTATTCTATTCCTATTCCACTTGCGATTTTTTCTTCATCTAGAAGGGATTAAGAGGATTAATTTAACTTATTATTTCTTACGGGATATTAACAAAATGGCTATGAGAGTTTAGGAGAACCCAAATACTCCTCCTCATGGAATTTTTCATCAAGGGTTGATTAAATTTCTTGTTAAGGCCGAATTAGGGAAGTTGCAGAATACTTGGGATCAGTTCTTGAGCCAGTGAGGGTATGAGAAGGAAAATCCTCTTCTTCTTAATCATATGGAAATATTGTTAATCCTAATCAAGAAACTCCAGATAATATTGGTCAACCCACTCCTAGAAACAAGGGTAAATGAGCCTGTAAAAGCTACATCAGCCAACCAATGAACATAGGTAGGGTATTCTCACATATTAGGTGGAGGTAAGCACCCTTTCCCTTTTGCACAAAAAAATTATTTGAAAAGGGCTAAGAGGATAGTAGAACCTAAGGTTTCAGTGGAGGACCAACAACCTGTAAAAACAACACAAGATATTGAAGATCCTGTACATTTTAAAGAGCCTATCCCAGAGGTCAATCCTCATGCCTCGAGTTCCTCCTATGATGATACCTCTAGGTATCAAATTTTAGTAAGAAAATGAAGCACAAGGCCTTAAATCAAGTTCAGGTTGAAGTCTAAGACAATGGATAAACCTGCCATCATAGAGAAGGTTATCATCATTGATGAGGAGCTTGTAAAACCTACTATAAAGACATATAAAAGTAGGAAAAATCGTTTCACTAAGCCTATGAAGGATAAATCCAAGAAGGGTAGTTTGATTATAAATAAAAAGACAATAATTGGGAAAAACAAAGTTCTCACTAGGAAACAAAGTAAGAAAGATATGAAAATCCGAAACCCTAAAATTTGATCTTAAGGGAATGAGCCTAAATGTATTCAAACCAGATCTCAATCTAAGAATATTAGAAAGAATAGCTTAGATTTGTTGGCAGAAGCAACTTCTTCCATCCTGCATAGAAAGATGTCAATTTAAGAATATCACTTCAAGGATAAATCAAATTTTTGAGATTTAAAGTAATGGAGGATGTAAAAAATATTTTGGTTCCTTATCTCTAAGGTATCATGTTCCTTTTTGGCTATTTCCAGCTATAACCCAGGTAAATAAAATAGTTTAATACACGCGCAACTATTTTTTGGAAAGTTGCTACAAGAAATTCCTCCAATCTTTTACATAGGGAAACAAAGGTGCTACTAGAACACCTGTAGTAGCCGATGTTGTTGTTGTTTGCACCTAGTTTCATATTTACAATAGGGGAAGGCTATGAATTATGTAGGCATGTAATGGATCATTTTTTAAATCTATGCAATGTTCTGTGGAGCAAAAAGTTGTATTGAGATTCGAATATTGATCCAGATCAACCACCTGTGCTGAGTTATCAAAGGTTAGTTTCAAGTGGAGCTTTGAAGATAAGAAATATCTGGGAAAGATATGGATAAAGCAATAGTGTCATCATTCAAATGCAAATAAATTCAAATAAAAGAGATGCATGCAAGGATGTTTCCTTGATTTTAGGAGATTTTTGTAAATTGTTATGATTTGGTATATCAACAGTTAGAAACTGAATTTCATCCTGAGGTTTTGTAGAGATTTGCTTTGAGGTGTCCTTGATTCTCAAGATTGACCCTAAGTAAATGTAACTTATTTGAAACTCTATATATTGGATAATATATAAGAATAAGGGGTTGGATACATGTTTTCCTTAAATGTTTTATCTTATACAACTATTTGGATCGACTTTATCTGTGTAAAGATTTCAATGGTTACTGAATTCATTAGTTGGCGTGTATCATTCTCTTTTTTTTATCATTTCTAATTATCCATATTGAACACATTATTACTATTATATGATTATATGGTTGTATGTATGTGTTGAGAGGATTTATCTATTTTTGTAGTTCAATCTTCACCACATGTGTGTTTAAGATCCTTTAAATCCGGTTCAGAAAGGATTTCTGAGTTTAAGATTTATTCTTCTACTGGTTAATTATATCAAAGATCAGATTTCATTTTTATGATTATTTGTTTTGTTTCATTTATTATTCTTCAACATATACCCTACTCCCACTTGGATCAACTTATGTTTTTTTTTACCTAATCTGTTACACATAGAGAAGAGATCTTGACAGCTTATCCTTTAAGTCCCTTTAAGATAAAGAGTGTGATCCTCCCATCTCTTTAAAACTCTTTTTCTTTTAAACTTTTGAAATAAGATGTGATAGGATTGTTCCTAAAGAAGTATAGGGACAACTTCAAGCGCTAACAATTGTTAGGTCTCAGGGCAGCTAAATAAATGAAAATTCATCATTTGAAGGTGCATGGGGATTCTGAACTTATTGTACAATAGGTTAGATATGGATATCTAAAAAAAACATTCAGTTGAAATACTATAGAAATGCAATATGGGACATCATTGAAGCCTTATTTATGTATATCAACATTGTATATATTCCAAGAAATCAGAATGAGCAGGAAGATTCATTGGTTGTGGCAACAAGTACTTTTAAACCTCCTTTTCCCCCAAAGATGAAACATGAAATAGAGGTTAGGTACATGCCTTATATTCCAGACAATGTCAAACATTGGAGAGTATTTGAGGAAGATTCTAAAATCAAAAGCTTCATTGAAGCTATAGAGGATTTTTCTTCAATTCATATTGATCAAGATGAGTATTTAGATGAGGACAATTAGAATTTAAATTTTCATAATATGATTGTTGGCCATAAGATATTGCAATTTCCCACTAATAATATCCCAAAAGTTGTGGTGTCTCTTTAAATTATTTTTTATCATAATGATGTCCTTGTAAAGTTCAATGATCCAGAAAAATAAGTAGAGGTGACTGATTGCAATCTTTGGACTATTGTTTTTGGCCCTTGATCAAGTTTTGAGAAAACATTGGTCGTGTTTGACCACTTTTGGGACTTCGATAGGCTGGTCGAAGATGGAGTGCCCAGGTAGAGTTGAGATTGAAGGATCTCACTCATTTTGTGGGCTTGTGGACCCAACAAAGGGTTTACTAGGGTTTATGTAACGGGTTATGGGATGTCGGCCCATGGGTTTACCGATGTTTATACCTTTTTGTAAATTTATAAATAAGTAGCCAAGCGATGTAAGAAGCTCGGTTGGTGGGATATGTGCACCATATGTTGTAAGTATTAATGTTGGCTTAGTGCAAGAGGTTTTAAGTGGCTTTATGTAGACAGACTGTGTAAAGTAGGGCTCTGTGCTACTAAGGAGTTGGCTATGTGCCTAGACTTGACTTTGGGAAGGAGGATCAGGCACGTTGCACGCATATCTCCTGTCCTCTGTGGAGTTTGGATCTGTGGCTTTGAACACGGGAGCATATGAATGTAAGAAGATCGAAGACTAATAAAAAAGAATAATTTTTTGGTGGACGTAGCCCCACACTGGGGTGAATCAAGTATATCCTACGTCTGAATGTGCTTTGTGTGATGTGAATTATGCTATTTATCTGCTTAGTGCTATTGTTATAATTTATGATGAATGCATATGATGTTGTTTCTTAGTGCTTAATGGTGTTAACGATGAATAAATGCTAGATATGAGCTAATGTTATGTGCTAGGTGATTGTAAGTGCTTGATCTTGATTGTTACTACGTTGATATGTAATAAGGGTTAGTATGAGATTTGAATAATACTCATGAACTAATGTGTATTGTTTCTTAAGTACTCTTCTGAGTTTTGTAATCACAAATCTGTGTCCTAGGTTGGTTGTAAACACTTGAGTCCTGCAACCCCCCTTACCTCTACCTCAGGCGAGACTTCATCTAATTTGTAGGTGTTACTGAAAGGGATAGTAGTTAGGGTTTTGGTGGTGTGTTATTGAAGCGTTGAACCCCGGGTCTGTCCCTGTGTGCCAACAAATGGTTTCGTTGTCGGGACCTGAAACTGAGATTGATGGGAAGTGAAGAAAAGATAAATCTCTGTGCATAGATCTGTTCTTGTAGTGCATGGTATTCTAATTGACTTGTGAAGCTATGTGCTAAGAAAGAAACCAGATCTGAAGAAAAGAGGTAAGATCTTAAATATTTGTGCTCTGGTAAGGGTAAGATAAGTGGAAATTTTTTCTTCGAAAGCATGAATCTAAGTGTGTTTGATAGATTTTTTCATAGTCTGAATGGTAGGGAACAGTTAGAATAAAGATTTGATCTGAATAAATTTGATAGAAATAGAGAAAGATATGTTATTCCTATGCATAGAAAGAATTTTTGGACTAATAAGTGGATGCAGGAACCTAGAAAGAATTTTTGCAGATTGCAGGTCCAGTACTGTGATCTTAGTGCGCAGTACAGGAAAGGATAAGGCTCATTTAAAAGAAAGAGAGGATTGACACTATGTTATAATTGCAGAATACTGGGACATCTTGCTAAGGAATACCCTAGTATAGGTCCTATTTGTATTTATTGTAAAGTTATTGGTCACAAGGTTGAGGATTTCCCAAGGATGATTGCTAAAGTTGAATAGATAAATATGAGACAAGAAAATCAAAAGAAGGTCAAGAGACTAAGGATATGTTATACAATCATAAAGAGAAAGAGTTAGATACTATGTTAGTACAATTAAAATAAGTTATGGACGATCAAAAAGACATCAATTTACCAGAAATTCTGAGAGAAAAACAACTCTTAGTTACAAGAATAGAAGAGTTCAACATAGATTGTGTTTTGGATGAAGAAACACACGTGAATATTATGCCAAAAGGTACTTGGGAAATTTGGGGAAATCCTACTATGGTAACTTCATTGGGAAGGATATGCTTGTTTAAAGAAAATATGATAACCCTATGTGGAAGAGTTACTAATATACCCATGATTTCTCATGAAACATCGAAAAAAGAGGACTTTGAAGTTATTAGGTTTGTTGAGAACAATGCCCCTTTTCCACTTTTATTAGGAAAGACTTGAATTGAGAAGGATCAAATTAGAAGGAAAGAAGAGGAGGAAGCCACAGAACAAAAAAAGCAAGAACTAAGGGACTTCATAAATAGAAAAATAGAGAGACTAATAGAATAACAAGAGGATAAGTCGAAGCAACAGAGGGCCAAAGAATTAGATTTCAAAGTTGAAAGAACACAGGAAGGCTTGAAGAACCTATCCGTGCAAGAGATAAGTATAGTCACCTCTGAACTAGTAAGAGAAAGGACATTAACCTCAGAATCTGTAAGAGCACATCAACAGTGTGGAGTTCTCTCACTAGGAGAGAATAAGAATACAAAAGGGAAGAGGATTCCAAAAATTGTTAGAGAAGCTCAGATCAAAGTAAAGACAGCCAGGAAGCTCAATAAGAAGAAAGATAAGTTGCAGGAAGCTATAGAAAATAGAAGGAAGACTTCGCAGGAGGTAGATCTATAGAACTTGAACCTCGTTGGAATAACATAACCATGCAGAATAGGACTTCACCACAGCGAAGCTATATGACCGTTGGAGGCACCTTGACTGTTAGAATGATGCCCCATAATTTTTAGAAAATGTAGTTATGAGCAAATAGATCATTGAGAGCACACCATAATGGACAGATTCGCATTGATTGATGCATTCATGTCCGTTGGAGGAACCCATTACAACATTTTCTTATTTAACCCATCAAACGCTACACCGGGACCACTTTTTTCCACCTGTGATTATCTGATCTAACATAGAATCAACTATATCACATTGTTCTTTCTAGACCTCTCCATTCATTTTATTACCTTGCTTGTTCATTCACCTACCCACTCTATTTGGTTACAAGTGTGAATGTCAGGAGAACCTAGCGCGTTAGAGAAGTCTGTGGAGGAGATTCTTGTGGAGCTCATGGCTGAGAGAGTTATGTCTATAGGAATATAGACATTGTCGACTGGAGGACTACAAGAATTTATCTTGACTGGACTTCATTCTAGCTCTGCTACTGAGAAGCAAAGAAATAACCATGATGATCTGGCTAATGTGAAGTAGATCCAGTCAGTCTTGCCAAAGTACATACCGCCTTTGGTTGGCGTGGTTAAATGCAACAATATCCCACATGACTTTGAGTATACATTGATCATTCATACATCCCGAAGGGGATACACATAGTTGGAACCCAATTATGACATATCCCAGCTCTAAAGAACAACGATTTTAAACTCGGCGATAGAAAGAACTATGCCATGTTCACACCACATAGATATTTTATGAGGATGACTGGGAAGAAGCCGCGCATAGTCTCCCAGCTGTGGAATAAAGAGTTGGCGCAGTCCATGATCCTGAACATAATGAATATCCATCACTTTGGCCAACATTAGGAGGTTAACGCTTGCATTAAAATCCTCTTGTCATGCTACCATGGAGGATATCTGTGGCTCGATAGGTGCATTACTGTGGATTTGACACTGATCAACTTGATTACAAGGCTGAGCATGAAGGGACTGGACCCTCAATAGTTCTACCCAGGGAATACTTCAGATCACTCCCTGGCACAATGCACAAAGGAGGATTATGGTGATGTAGAAAAGGAAAGCGAGGCTATAAGGTAGCCTCCATCACGGATGGCACAATGTGCCTAGTTTGTCAGCCTATAGCTGGAAATCTCATTAGAAAGAACTGTCCAACACAGGTTACTGGATTCATATTAGACCTCATAGGAAAGTGCGTGGAGGGGATGCAAATTAATTGGGTGAGTTACCTTGTCAACGAGCTCGAGAAAGATTGTCGTGAAGCGCATAATCAACTGTATGAATTCCATTTCAGTTGGTTATTGGTATTGATCACATTTGTCTCTTGTCATATGTTGGCATAGGGGCAGAACCAGGCTTCAACTCTAATAGTGCACCAACAAGCCCTAACCACTGGCCCTTTCAGCAACACCTGCAGAGAAGATGCAGTCTCACTCAAAGTAGCAATAGGGGGTTGTAGGATACAAGTGTCTACAACCAGGGGAAATGCAAAGTGGATCCAAGGCAAAAACACACAACAACCTAGATATTATTTACCAAATTAAGCCTACTTCACACAATTATGTCCCAGACCTAGCACAATAATGCAATAACAAAATAACAGAAGGAAAATAACACAACATCAATCACACATAACAACAAGATATACATGGTTCACCCTCTCCCTAGGGATACGTACACAAAACTGAGCTTCTTGATATATTAAATGGAAACATATAGTTCTATCTGCGCTCTTAGCTTGTAGATCTCTCTCTTTCACTTTCTCTGTTCTTATCTCCCTTTCATTTTCACCCAACTGTAGGTTTGGTATTTGCATCCAGTTGAAGATCTTACAATACAAACTCTCTACAATAGCCTGCTTCTCTCTCATACACAATAATAATCACTCTCTCAACCCATAATGACAAACCAATTATTGACCAACCCTCTCAATTCTCCTAGACTTTTATTTATACATTACATGACAAACGTCTAGGTTTCAAAAACCTAGATCCAAAACCCTAGGTGTCTAAAAACCTAGGTCTACTTGACCCATGTTTTTAGGGCTTCACCAGCCTATCTTTCCTTCTTTCTTGCGAGGCGCTCCAAAGCATCCTTTGGTGGACTTTTCTGCTTGCTGAGTTTTCCACGATCCATCTTCCTTACTGATCTATATTCCTCGATCAACGACTCACTTTCCCTTACATCGATCCTTCTTTTCCACTTCTTTGACCACTTCGACCCATTCTCAGTCAATGTGCCTTCCACGCAGTTTGTACTTCACCTTTATTCCTTACTCTTCACTTTCCTCCATAACCAAGGTCCAACAAGCCCCCAACACTCACATGTGACTCGTCCTGAGTCACCACAAGACTGAAGCTTTCATTTCACTTCAACATCAGATTGCATGGAGCAGCCTGTGATTTCTTCTATGTCCCTCCCATCCTTGTGCAGACTATCTTTTATGTGTCTGGTAGCCAGTTTCAACTACACCTGGTACCTAGATCCTTCTTATAATTTTATTGAGAGTTGTGAGGCAACTGGTTGTCATAGTACAATTTCAACCTTCCCCATTTACAAAACCTTATTTCCATTCTCAATTCAAGTTCTTCAACTACGCAGCTCCTCCTTCTATAACATAGGTGACTTAATAAGGCCCAAGCCAATGTTTCCTAAACTTCCCTGGTCAATCTAGCACACCTCCGTGCAGAAAATTCATACATTTTGTTCTGCCAGTTCTCCAATACTTCTTTTGAGTTTGATGAGCATGAACTCTCACTTCGCTAGCTAAAGTTTCCATCTTTCGTAGTATTAATGTAATCTTGTTGTATTGTTGTCAATTTATATATATTCTCTAGCTCATAAGCACAATCTTCTTCTATGATGGGCTCTTTGTATCTGCGACCTTCATCAGGATCAAGAGGTGTAATGACCCTAAGGCCATCACTTTCAAATGTCATTCTTCTTTTCTTTAAGTCAACCACAGTAGAATTTTTGAAAGCCCAATAAATTCCTAACATAGGATAAGGACAACTATCATCAACTATCTCAATTACTTCAAAGTCTACAGACGTCCTTACCCCATCGATGTCAACAGAGACATGATCCATTATTCCAAAGGGGCTTATAACCTGCGGATTAGTCATCCTGAGCCTAATAGGGGAATAGATCAACTTGGGTTTTCCCATCAATGCCCAGGTCTTCTTCGTCATAACTTTGAATTCTGATCCCAAGTCGAGGACCACATAATCTATGTCATAGTCTCCAAAATGAGCATTAAGGTGTAGTTCCTTGTTTGTCCTTCTCTTTCTGGATACTTGATGTACTACTCTATTCAGTAGAGGATCTACCCTTCCTATCTCATACTTCCTGATCAAGTGTTGTAGTTCTTGCACAACGTTGTCATCCTTAATCAAATCAATGAACGTATACAAGAAACTGACAAGCTTGCTTACCTCTTCTCCTTCTCCAGGTGATGCAGCCTGATTGAATGCCAGAAGCATCCCACATTCTCTCACTTCTGGTTGTTCCTTTGATGAAGAAGCCTAGTCTCTTCCAAATTCTCTTCTTACCTCTTCAAACGTCTGCTTTTCTTTCCTCGGATCAAACACTCGTGTCTTCTCTGTAGCTCTTCTGACCCTCGATTATTTTGTAGTCTTCCCTAGAGTCACCCAGTCTTCTCCTGTAACAACACCTCCTCTAGTGATAACAATGCCTCTAGGAGGTTTTGCTGAGATTAGTTGTACTTGCTGGTTTCCTCCCCGTATTTCTTGAAGTTTTGATAACAACACTTGACAATCTTCAATAACGTGTTTAAATGAATTGCAGTAACTGCAAGTGGTACATGGGTTCTGAAAATCCCTTTCCAAGTGACCTAGCTAGGTGCAGTTATAAAAAATTATCTGACCTCAACCTTTACTCATGCCTCCTCCTCGTTCTCTTCCTATGAATCCGCTATGAGGGTTGAAGTTTCCTCTTCCCGGGGAATTAAACTGCGTGGCATTTCCCTTCTTCTGCATATCTCCTTGAATTTTATATGCATCTCTTGACCTTTCATGCAAGAGGTCATAATACCTACAATCCTTCTCATTGTGCCCCACAGAGTTACAGAATGTTCAGTAAATATTGGTAGGTGTCTGGACATATTTCTGCATGTAATATCATTCACCAGTGTGATTTTTATTTCTACATACCTCGCACTAGGGTAGAGTAACCTTCTTCAAAGGGCTCGGAGATCCAGAAAAAAAGTACTCATTAAATAGGGGACAATTCTCCTTGTCATGGCCCTCTGATTTACATCTAATAAACTATATGTATTCTCTTTTATCTTTTCCTTTTTCTTTCTTCATATCTTCGACCTACAGAGATAAGATAGTTAGCTAACTCAAAATTTGACTCATACCTGAGATGGATTCTGCCATAGGGGATGATTCTAGTTTCATGGAGATCTTCAGTGCCTCAGCCTATGAAGCAAACTTTTGTTGCATCATAGGAACTCTGATGTGTGGCAAGAGAGAAAAAATGAACCATTCCTTGTTTTGCTCATCTGGAATTTGAAAGCTCAAGCATTATGTCAAGGTTTTAAACCTCTGATCAAACTCCCAAACATGTTTAGCTACTCTCTGCTTTATTTCTTTCAATTCTGTAATGCATGCGACTCTGACTTGGGCTTCTTGAATTCTACACTCAATGTAGACTTTATATTGTTCAACGGTTTAGGCTGTGCAACCCCTTTAACAAACTTCATGTACCATCTTAGTGCGTGGTCTCTCAAGATAGTAATAAACTGAGCACTCTTAACAGCTTCGCCATTGAATTCTTTGATACTCCATACAGCTTCACATAAAAACCAATGATGATCAGGATCTTTGGATCCATCTCCTCTAAAGATAGGTAACCTCATTTCATATGCCATAGATATTCCTAGGTTTCCTGACTGAGTATGTACTAAACTGCTGGTAACAGTGCTCTGATAACTCTGACTACTCTAGTTACTTAATGATCCTAACAAAATAGGAGGAGTAATAATACTTACTTCAATGGTAGGCGCTGTCCCTAAAGTTTCTGATTATTCCCAACGAGGTTCTTCAGTCTTCCCTTCCTCTACCCTAGAATCCTCTGAATGTTCCTCGTTCAATAATTCTTCTTTTTCTCTACTGTGGAACCCTTCATTCTGTTTCAGTGGCTCATGAGTCTTCTCAAACAAGTTCACCAGAGAAACCTCTCTGAAGGTTCTCCCACTGCACATATGCCTAGCCTCTATTTCCCTATCATTGTCTGAGTTCTTGAACATTAGCTTTTCAATCCGACCGATTATTGTATCTTCAATATGTTCTTCTCATGCAATAGCATCTTGATCTTCAACTTCAAAAAGTGTAAAAATTTTCCTCTAGGTCCCTTAAAGAAATATCTCTCTGCTTGGCTATATGACTCTACTTTGTCAATAGAAAACTCGGTAATATACCCTCCAATGGTGCTATCAAACCAGTGATCTATTTCTCTTAACACAACATTATCAACTCTCTTGACCTTCTTGATCATCATCGACGTCCAAGCCACAGGTGGTGTAGCTTTGAACTCAAGCTAGGTATCTGCTAATCTGGCTAACCACTTGTATAGCTCTTTATGAATTCCTCCAAAGAAAATATCATGTATATCAGTAAAAATATACCTTCCCAACCAATCCTTTATACTAAGGCTAGGGTTATTGGTCTGGGCTTCAACGAAGTCTTTCTCTTGTTCTTCTATCCACTTATGAATCTCTGTCTTCGATGGAAACCACCTTGACATTCCCTCAAGAAGATCCTTGTCTCAGAAACAGAACCATTTGTTGGCATAGGGGCAGACCCAGGGTTCATCTATAATAGTGCACCAACAAGCGCTAACTATTGTCCCTTTCAAAAACACTTGTGGAGCAGATGCAGTCTCACCTGAATTAGCAATAGGGGGTTGTAGGACACAGGTGTCTACAACCAGGGGAAATGCAAAGTGGTTCCAAGGCAACAACACACAACAATCTAGATATTCTTTACCAACTTAAGCCTACTTCGCATAGTTATGTCCCATACCTAGCACAATAATGCAATTACAGAATAACAAAAGGCAATAAAAAAATAATAGAAGTGTAGAACATAGAGACTGATGAGGAGGACACCGACTCGGAGGAAAGTGGGCCTGACTGACCCGAAGGAGGAGGATGAGATGAAGTAAATCAAGGAAGAGGAGGGGAAGAAGGAGAAAATCAAGGAAAAGGAAAATTTACACTACCAAAGGATCCCCTTACCAAGGCCGAAACATTGAAGAAAAGAAAGGTTTTTCCACAGAAACCCTTGGCAAGAAAGAAGACGTGTGCCAGTAAGCCCAAGATGAAGTCCATGCTCATAGAGGACGATGTCGATCTAATCATCGCATCCATGGAGGATGCTTCAAAAGATATCTTGTAGAATTATGGAGCAAAGTAGGAGATGTTGTATGAAAGAATAGAGACGGAGATGAAGGAGATACATCAAGCCATCCATTCGAGATGCGCAGTACCTACTGCGCCTTCTTCATAAAAAATTGTAGAATTGGGGGATGATCCTGCCCAATTACAGAGATTAATAGATGCAACAGAGGCTCTACTTAAGCAAGTCCAAGAAGAAAAGGAGTAGGCTAAAGAATCCTTGAAGCAAGAAAAGGAGGAGGTCTTAGAGAAAATTCGAGTTGCACGGAAGGAGAAAGATGAAATTCGGGCGATGTTCGAGGAGGAAAATGCTAAGATACAAAAAGAAAAAGACTATATGCTCGCAGAGCAGACTACAGTCAAGGAAGTGGTGACTAAAGAACTTCACTTTGTGTCAGGCTCGGTACAGGAGGAACATGAAGAAGTTGAGGTCCATGTGACAAATATTGTTGAGGACATTCAATAGCTTCAAGCATGGATAATGGAGTTGGAGCTTCAAGAAGTACCTAGCACTCTGTAGGAAGTGCGCGACCAAAGGGAGTAAGCCGCCAACAACGTAGATGGAAGGATCAATATCCTCACATTAGAATGTAAACATTTGAGTGATTGAAGTGTGCAGACCTATGAACGCTTCACAGAATATCTGGAGCTGAGGAAAATGGAAGCACAACTCCAGGAGGTGCAACATCAAGAATCCACCGTGCAAGCATAGATGAAGCTACTCACTGTGGTCAAGTGAATGAAGAGATCATAGGAGTAGAGTGCAGTCTAACAATATATTATTTCCATCCAGAGAAGATTCATGGAAGTACATAGAGACTACAGCCGATGTAGGACGAAGCATGAACAATTTTTGAAGAGACTAAAGGACAAGGCTCGCAGCTGGATCAAATGATTACGACAGTGGAACAATGCCTGAAAGGGATTGTTACAGAGAAACTGATTCAAGAGTTCATCGAGGAGGAGGCTCTAGTGAAGCAACAAGTCGAGGCATCTTGAGCTAAGATTGAGGCC
This sequence comes from Picea mariana, assembly GCA_032191745.1. NCBI lineage: Eukaryota > Viridiplantae > Streptophyta > Pinopsida > Pinales > Pinaceae > Picea > Picea mariana. The sequence goes on from JASDQU011103670.1 coordinate 14,324, forward strand.
TTTGAAGGAGAATTGTCCAGATCTGAGTGACTCGGGACGAGTCACAGGTGAGTATTGGGGGCTTGTTGGCCCTTGACCAAGTTTTGAGAAAACATTGATCGTGTTTGACCACTTTTGTGACTTTGACAGGCTGGTGGAAGATGGAGCACCCAAGCGGAGCTAATATCATGGGATCTCACTCATTTTGTGGGCTTGTGGACCTAGAAAAGCGCTTACTAGAGTTTATGTAATGGGTTATGGGATGTCAGCCCATGAGTTTACCCATGTTTAGGCCTTTTTGTAAATGTATAAATAAGTAGCTAAGTGATGTAAGAAGCCTAGATGGTGGGCTATGTGCAACATATGTTGTAAGTATTAATGTTGGCTTAGTGCAAGAGGTTGTAAGTGGTTTTGTGTAGACAGACTGTGTAAAGTAGGGATCTGTGCTACTAAGAAGTTGACTCTGTGCCTTGACCTGACTTTGGGAAGGAGGATATGGTGCACTGCGTGAAGATATCCTATCCTCTGCAGAGTTTGGCTCTGTGTATTTGTGCACAGGAGTGGATGAATGTAAGAATATTGAAGACTAATAAATAATAAGAAGTTGTTGGTCGGCGTAGCCCCACACTGGGGTGAACCACGTATATCCTACATCTTGATATGCTTTGTGCAATGTGAATTATGTTATTTATCTTCTTATTGCTATTGTTATAATGCATGATGAATGCATCTGATGTTGTTTCTTAGTGCTTAATGGTGTTAAAGAAGAATAAATGCTAGATCTGAGCTAATGTTATGTGCTAGGTGATTGTAAGTGCTTCATCTTGATTATTACTCCACTGATCTATAATAAGGGTTAATCTGCGATGTGAATAAGACTCATGAACTAATGCGTATTTTTGTCTAAGTAATCTTCTGAGTGTTGTAATCATAGATCTTTGTCCCAGCTTGGTTGTAGACACATGAGTCTGAAAGGGCCGGTAGTTAGGGTTTTGTTGGTGCATTGTTGAACCATTGAACCCTAGGTCTTCCCCTATGTGCCAACAACTGCAAATACCAAGCATGTTAAATTATCAAAATTCCTGGAAGCAAAATACCGAGCTAAATATGAAGAACTATTGAAGGAGTTCATTGATGTTTTTGCATGGAAATATGAAGATCTTAGGACCTTTGATGAAATTATCATTCAACACAATATACCTTTGAAAGAGAATGTAAAACCTTTCAAGAAGAAATTAAGGAAGATTAATCCTCTTTTGTTACCTATTATGGAGAAGGAAGTCAAGAAACTTTTAGATTCTAAAATCATTGTACCCTTGAGGTATTCTGATTAGATAGAAAATATGGTACCAATGAGAAAAAATAATGGTGAAATAATACTCTATGTCATTTTCAAGAATTTGAACAGGTGTCCTAGAAAGACAATTATCCCTTTCCCAAAATGGAACATATATTACAGAGGGTGGTAGGATCTAGCAAGCTGTCTATGATTGATGGTTTCTCTGGATACAATCAGGTAGTTGTTCATCCAGATGATATGGAGAAGACTGCTTTTACAACACCTTGGGGTACTTTTATGTATGCTTGAATGACTTTTGGTTTAATGAAGGATGAGGCCACTTTTCAGTGAGCCATTGATATCGCTTTCATGGGAGAGAAGGATAAGTTTGTTGTCATATATTTGGATGAAATTAATTTATTCTCTAACTCTAATGAGGAGCCTCTACATCATTTGAGACAAGTATTTCTGAAGTGCACAAGGTATGGTATTTCTTTAAATACAAAAAAGTCTCATTTTGCTTTATAACAAGGGAAATTTCTAGGTCATATTGTTTGTGTTGATGGAATTAAAATTGATCCTGCTAGAGTGATAGCCATTCAAAATATTTCTATCCCTAGAACTAAGAAGGAAATCCAGTCTTTCCTTGGGAAGATGAACTTTCTTAGAATTCCCAACTTTCTTGAATTGGTCAAACACATAACTAGCATGTTGAAGAATGGTAGTGAGATCAAATGGAGAACTGAAGCTAAATATTCTTTCCAATCTATTAAGTAGGCTACTTCAGATGCACCTGTTTTGATTAGTCCATATTTTGAAAAAGAGTTCCTAATTTTTTCTTTTTCATCTCAAGATAATTTAGTAGTTTCCCTTCTATAGAGGAATTTTGAGGGTTTTCAAACATCCCATTGCCTTTTTTAGTAGGGCACTTTGGGATGTTGATTTAAAATATGATATCATGGAGAAGAAGGATTTTTCTTTGTTCAAATAACTAAAGTCTTTTAGAGTTTATGTGCTACATTCCAAAATCATTGCATATGTACCATCTAGTGCTATTAAAGATATTTTCACTCAGAAGGACAGTGATGGAAAGAGAAGTAAATGGATATCTAAGTTGTTTGAATATAGCATGGAGATCAAGCCTACCAATATATTCAAAGGGAAGTGGTTAGCTAAGTTGCTAACTGATTAAAATTGTAGAGCTATGGGAGTTGATTACATATGTAACAATTCAAGATATTTATATCCTAAAACCAATAGTTCTCAAGTCAATGAAAATATTTTTGAATCAGAATCGTACAAAGATATCCTTTATTTTCTACAGAATTTCCAAGCTCCTCCAGGAATGGATAAGTCTAAAGTAAGGTCCCTGAAACTCAAAGTTGTTAAGTATTGTGTGAATAATCAAAATTGTTTTTGAAGGGACCCTTATGGATTTTTACTAAGATTCCTTGATGAAGAAGAAGAACAGAGAGTCACGAGAGAG
>JASDQU011103671.1:6536-17378 GCA_032191745.1 Picea mariana
ATGAAAGACGAATATAAGAATACCCTTCACACTTTAAGTCTTAGGCTAGTTTAATTTAAAGACATTTTAAAAAAGAAGACAATAGAACTCTCCAACATATTATTTACCCATGGGTGTGGTTAGGTAAGAAGGTAACTAAGCATTACTTATTTTAAGCCCATCATCTCAATTTATAATATAGTGTTGTTTATTGTTTTCTATGGTTTTTCTATTGTTTTTTAATTGTTTTTTTAATAATTTTTAATTATATTTTTATTTTAAAATTAAGTTAATTAAAAATATAAAGATGAGAATATAATTAAAAAAATAGTTTGATAGAATATATACATTAAAAAAACAAAAATTGTCATATATGAATTGAAGATAGTAGTTTATGTTTATAAACAACTTCAACTTTATTATAGTAAATTATTAGCAATACTTTAGTTTTAATTATGCGATAGTTTGTTTGATAAAATTGAGAACTATCTCTTCAATCTAAATTATTCATTTATAAAAAAATGGAGACAAAAATTTGAAGTGATTCAACTTATTTGACTCTTCATCTCTCTTTACTAATTAAACATTAAATTATTTTCATCCATTTGTTTTTCTACATAGTCTTTCCATTTATTATATGCCTTGTCTACTTAAAAAAACAAAGTAAACGATTTTGTTCAAAGGGCGTGGAGATTAACCATAAATCATATTGAAGCTCTTCATACCCTTCATTCATTTCAAATATATACACATAAAAGATTTCCTTTTCTTTGATTGGTGTCTTGATACAATTGTTAATGGTAGCTTTATCTATGCATGATAACTTCTCTATAAAAAGCTTCCTTTCACTATGTGAATTATTCAATAGGGACATCGAATCATCATATGATACAAATGTGTTCTCCTCTTTAAAGATGGGAATATTTCATTCTTCATCCACATCTAGTGCATTATCAAAGTATGTAGCAGAGCCTTGAAGCAACTCCCCATTGTTTTCTATTGTTGTCTTGGCATTGCCTTTGCAGTAGTTGATGCTAGTGTTCATTTTGACCAATTCTCTTAACTTGTAGTTAAGGCATGTTGGGTGGGGCTATCGTAAATTCTTGTTACCAAAAAAATAGAGTATCCATACATTTTTTCCACCTTTTTGAATGGTTGAGCCATTCCTCAAGTCAAGTTACTAGTGTTGTGTCATTGAAGACCTCCTCTATTCCTAATACAACTTTAAATAACTCTGCATGCATTAGAAAATTTTTTGTGGATTTCTAGGGAATATTCAATGAAATCACTCATATCATACTGAGCTTATTTGTAGTATTCCACTTGATTTCTCAGTTGACAAAATTATTTTTTTATTCACTTGTATTTCTCTAATCATTTGAAGGACTTGAGACTCGTTTGCTTGGGCAATTTATGCAATTCAGGTGGTAGTTACCCCTATGCCTATTCTTCCCACATCAAACATCGTGGTCTTCYTGGTCCCAATGATGATTGGTGTTGATGTTCTTCTTCTTGTTTGAATAACTAAYCACTTGCTTCTTTTTGTCAAAGGTGAAAAGATCTCAATTAGCTACTTCTTCATCACCTTAAAAAGGATGTATACCTTCAACACACACTTGAAATCTAGGATTATCTTGATTGAGGGTGTAGAATTCTTCTATTTTCCCTTATCCCATGGCAATGTTTGGTAGGAGAATTTCCTTGGTATTAGGTCTTGGTTATGGAGGGTCCTTGGTTTGCAGAGTGGATGTTTTTAGAATGTATGATTGTTTCTCCCCTCATTTTGAAAGGTCGGTTACTATTTGTTCATGGTGATTAATTTCATCTTTGTCTTGGACCTAGAAGTCTTCATCCTCGTTAGATGACATGTTTGCATCATCTTCTTAATATCTATGACCTTTGTTGGGGTAGTGTTTGAGGATCCTTTCAATGCTTGCTTCCCTTCTACATCTTTCTTGTTCTTAAGAGCATGCTCATAACTTAGGACTCTTCTTTTATTCTTTTCTTCAAGATACGCTTCATTGTAGTAAACAATCCTATAGTAATTGCACTTTTATGCTTTTTTACCACTTAGTGTGTTTCTTGTATATTGAAGCATTAATCTACGAGCTTATACATTTTTATTTTCTTTAGTTCCATTAGTACAAACAACATTAGGCAAGACATATAATTCTATAAAGATGAGGCACACAAGACAACCTTTTTTTTTTCTGCTTTCGAGCCATTGCAATATTAAACCCAACCTAATGGTTTGATATGTGATCTCTCTCAATACTAGTTTGTCAAGTATGTGCTTTAGCAAAGTGTGAGGATACTTGGTGGTGCCATAACTCTTGATATAGTTGGTATCTATGCCTATATACTTGTCTCTCATTGTCTCCAAACGTTTCAAATCCTTGTTTAAGAATCACCATCATTTTATGTCAAATATAAGTTCATATAAGGGAGCTAAAAATTTGCCACAAATATTTGCATAGTGTTGGGCATATTTTCTTTCCAAAGGCTTTGCAGTAAACATGAAGTAAAGGAAATTCATCATTGCAATTCTAGACCATTTTGAGAAATAGAGTTCTTGCACATTTTATATCCAACTTGTAAGAAGACATCTAAAATTATGTCTCAGTACCATCTGATATCATTTGATTCTTCTTATATCTTCATTCATAGTGTGCGCAAGAATGATAACCCAATTCAATATTTTAAGGATTGATACAGCAGAAAGACTCGAGCTTATGCAAATTTGAAACTATCAGCTTTGGATAATGGTTGAAAACAAAATAACATAGCCGATATTGTCTAGTGACCACCTAAGGTATAAGAGGAAAAAAACTTCGATCATTTTAAATGTAAGCACTAATTTCGTAGGTGAAATTATCAGTCTTTAGAGAATCCACGCTCCACTCAAATATCAACATGTGAGAAAACCTTGGTGAAGATGATTCCGATCTATGAAATTGGTGAATGTTCTAATGATAGTAGAGATGTGTCCTCTTTTCACCTTCAAACTACCAATCTTTATAAGTGGACTTGTTATCACGCAAAATGTAGGTTGGGAAAAGCCAAACCCAATCCACTCGATGGTGATAACAATGGGACAGCTTATCCACTGTCACCTCAGATAAATCCTTCCTTGCTTTTGTGAAGGAAGAATCCAACAAAAGGGGGAGTCCCGGGTGACCCTAGGGGGAAATGAAGTGGAAAGTGAGAGTATGGAAGTGAATCCCCTATAGGTCAAGATACTAAGTGATAAATGGATTGACAACAAGTCTCGAAGATGGTTTATGGCTGTCAAATGCTTGAGTACCCACGGAAGATGTTTGTACCTGCCCGAGACACAAGAAAGAACATGTATACAAGCTAAAAGTTAAGTGGACAAGAAAGTTAAGCTTGCTGTCCCTAATTGCAGCAGTAAACAAGAATATATATTAGCAAGGGAAACAACTAACTACTGTAGATTTAACCACTTAAAGCATCAAATATTGGTTGAGAAATGAAGCACAAAAAATGTAGATAAATTCCCAACACTTTAGCACAACCTTTAGTGGTACTAGAGGGCCGTTATAAGACGTTTTTAGAGTATATTTATAACAAACAAATGTCTATAGAAAAAAAGGGTTTCTACAGAAAATTCTAGCCACCAAAACTAGCAAGAAAACCACCCAAAAGAAGCACAATAACCAGTAGACTCACTTGAAAACTTTCTAGCAAAATTGGACAGTTAGAACATGAGCAAAATTAAAAAGTAGTAAGTGTTTTGCTGTAGCCCTAATGGTTGTAGCTTAAATTTATTACAACAACAATAATTACTTAGAGAACCAAGACACCCTAGTGGCCTTGGCTAGCCTTAAGCATGCACAAAAGATTCTAATTCAGACAATTCCAATATCTCATATTTGAGAGTATCCCAATGCAATGATTTTATTTCTCCAATGCAAGAGACTAATGCCTTTAGCTATTGGGTTATGGAGTCTTTAAAATTAATAAGTTAGTTGAGCTACTTCCTTGGGGGTGTAATGCTTTCTACTCCTCAAGGCAAGTTGAACTAACTAGTAAAAACATATGAGGGTGTAAACCCTTTTACTCCCCCTAGTATTCCTTTATGCAACATATTATTTCAAGACAAAATGATGGCCTTAGTGGGGTTATATGCACTTATATTCCCCAATAATATTATCAAATTAGACTTGTAACCAAGAAAATAAGCAAAAAGATAGATTCGTTACCTAGTCCAAGCATAACCAAGATAAACTCCTTCTTTAACCAAGCAATATTCACCATAAAAACAAGAAATATACTCCAAGAGAGATATCAAATCACTTATCCATCCAATAGAATAAGAGAAACCATCACAAGAGATTATAACCAAGAGAGATAAAGAGAATTTCCCAAAGAGGGCGCAAATTTCAGCCAAGGATGATTATCCAAGTGAAAAATGTTATGTTAAAATGACAAGAGTTTGATCTCTATTTATGCTAATCCTATAAAAAGAGTTTGTCCACTTAATTCTAGGTTAAACCACAAAGTAAGGGGCCAACAACCCTTACTTTTCCCCTTTACAAGTTAAATTTAAATTTAAAATTAAAAAATGCACAATAGAAACCCTAATGTGATGTCATCCCTCTTCTAGGGTGACTTTTTGACACTTTTTTCAAGCCGTTGGAGTGGATAGTGGAAGTCGTTGGGCCTTCTAGGGCCTCCCTCTTATGTGCCAGGTCTTCCTCCTCCAAGCCAAGCTTTCTACCGATTGTGAAACAAAAACACCACCACCACCACAACCCTAGCCCTAGGGTGACGTCAACCTCCTCAAAAGTGACGTTTTAGCCTCAAGATCAAATTGTTGGGATAACAAAGGGCTGGGTTAGGTCCTTCGAGGTGTGTCCTCATGCCTCCAAAGGATAGAATCGTTGTCCGGTGTGTGGGTCATGGTATCCAATCTATTTCAATCCCCAAGGAAGCCCAATCTAGGCTTGTTCTTCCAAATATGTCCACCAACTAGGTCCTGCAAAGACAATGAATGCACCCCCCAAGGATCTCAAGTCAAATGCACCATGATAAGTAAATCAAATAAATAAAAGAGCCATCTAATCATGTACATCCAAACCACCTTATCAAAATAAACAAGTGCTCAAAGGCCCTATGCAATTTGCCAAGTTTTAGGTATGGGAGGGTTGACAAAGCGACCTATTGGGTGAATCATACCTCAAGTTTAGGAGTGCTTCCAAGTGGGCCCCTCCCTAATACATGTGGAAAAAGTGACATGGATGGGGGCAAGAATTTTGGGCATGGGGTTCATGACCTACAAGGGATCGTAGTATCTCATTTATGGGTTTCTTTGTAGAGGGCGTGCTGCACCTTCATTTTTAGTGCAACCTTTTTCCAAGCCCATTTATTTCCTTTTGTCTTTTTAAGATGTTTCCAAGTTGAAGCCAAGGTGGGGCTTCTACCTAAGCATGAAAAACAATGCCCACCTTGACTCTACCTTGGTCACATCATGCTTCCCCAAGTTGAAGTCATGTGTGGGGCTTCTACCTAAGCATGAAAAACAATGCCCACACATGCTCCACCTTGGTTGGCATTTTGTATTAGTTATTTTTGACAGATCCCATTAGTTTCTTATGAGAGACATTTCATTGTCCTCGAGATCCTCGGGTGAGAATATAGAACGTTTATGATTTGATTTTATATTTTTCTAGCTACAAGCCTCTGGGCCTTCAACCCCTTCTTCCCATGAGATGAGGGATAATCCCTTCTTGGGTCAGTGCACCCTAAAATCCCAAAAGATAAGAAGATGAGGGGAGGGCGTGTGGAAAGTGACAAGTATGGTCGTGAATGGTACAATGAATCGTCAAGAGGACCCCTAGTAGAAAACCTATTCCTAAGGGTGTCCACTTACTAGGGCGCAATATCAACCACCAAGGCGAAACAAGGAAAATAACATAGTTTCTAAGAAAACGTTACATCGTCAAAAGCAATGTAAAATGAAACAAACTCAAATGCCTCAACTATTGAAATGACATTCACCATAATACCTGACTTGTGCCTCATGACGCAAGACCTAATGTCTTCTGGAAGCAAGAGTATGTGGTGGATACCCTCGTGATGAACCTGAGATATGTGGTGGTGAAGCGAGCCTCTATTTGTGCAAGTAGACATTGTTGGTCAAGCTTTCTCTCGGTACTCCATGTCTACACCCTAAGGGCCTCAAGACATCATATCCTTAGTTATCCCTAGGAACTGGGGATAACATCTTCTTAGAAAAGTGAGAAGCCCTAGTGGGCCAAACTAGCCTTGAGCACAAGGAAAAGTTTCCAACTCAGACAATTCCAATATCTCATATTTTAGCGTATCCCAATGCAATGATTTTGTTTCTCTAGTACAAGGAACTAGTGCCTTTATCTATTGGGTTATGGATTCTTTAAAATTGATGAGTTAGTTGAGCTACTTCCTTGGGGGATTAATCCTTTTTACTCCTCAAGGCAAGTTGAACTAACTAGGAAAAACCTAGGAGGGTGTAAAACCTTTTACTCCTCCTAGTATTCCTTTATGCAACAAATTATTTCAAGACAAAATGATGGCCTTAGTGGGGTTATATGCACTTATATTCCCCAAGAAGCTTAGCAAATTAGACTTGTAACCAAGAAAAGAAGCAACAAAATAGATTCCTTACCTAGTCCAAGTGTAAACAAGAGAAACTCCTTCTTTAACCAARCAATATTCACCATAAAAGAAAGCAATATACTCCAAGAGAGATAGTGTATCAYTTATCCATCCAATAGCATAAGACAAACCATTACAAGAGAGTATAACCAAGAGAATTAAAGAGAATTTCTCAAAGAGGGCGCAAATTTCAGCCATGAATGATTCTCCAAGTGAAAATGTTATGTTAAAATGACAAGAGTTTGATCTCTATTTATACTAATCCTCTAAAAAGAGTTTGTTCACTTAATTTTAGGGTAAACCACAAAGTAAGGGGCCAACAACATTTACTATTTCCCTTTACAAGTTAAATTTAAATTTAAAATAAAAAATGCACAATAGAAACCCTAATGTGATGTCATCCCTCTTCTAGGGTGATTTTTTGACACTTTTTGCAATTCATTAGAGTCGAAAGTGGAAGTCATTGGGCCTTCTAGGGCTTCCCTCTCATGCGCCAGGTCTTCCTCCTCCAAGCCAAGCCTTCTCCCATCAAAATGTGCCAAGTTTCAAGCAACAACACCACCACCACCACCACCCTATCCCTAGGGAGACGTCAACCTCCTAAAAAGTGACGTTTTAACCTCAAGAGCAAACCATTGGGCTAGCAAAGGGTTGGGTTAGGTCCTCTGAGGTTTCTCCTGAGACCTCCAAAGGCTAACATCGTCATCCAGTGTGTGGGCCATGGTATCCAACCCGTGGGCTTCAATCCCCAAGGAATCCCAAGCTAGGCTTGTTCTTCCAAATCTATCCACCAACTAGGTCCCATAAAGACAATGAATGCRCCCTCCAAGGATCTCAAGTCAAATGCATCATGATAATTAAATCAAATCAATAAAAAAACCATCTAAGCATGTACATCCAAACCACCTTATCAAAATAAACAAGTGCTCAAAGACCCTATGCAATTTTCCAAGTTTTAGGTATGAGGGTGTAGACAAAACGACCTATTGGGTGAATCGTACCTCAAGTTTAGGAGTGTTTCCCAAGTGGGCCCCTCCCTAAGACGTGCACACAGTGACATGGATGGGGAAAATACTTTTGGGCATGGGGTTTATGACATACAAGGGATCGTAGTATCTCATTTATGGGTGCCTTTGTAGAGGGTGTGTTGCACCTTCGTTTTCAATGCAACCTTTTTCCAAGCCCGTTTATTTCTTTTTGTCTTTTTAAGATGTTTCCAAGTTGAAGCCAAGGTGGGGCTTCTACCTAAGCATGAAAAACAATGTCCACCTTGACTCTACCTTGGTCACATCATGCTTCCCCAAGTTGAAGTCATGTGTGGGGCTTCTACCTAAGAATGAAAAACAATGCCCACACATGCTCCACCTTGGTTGACATTTTGTATTAGTTATTTTTCACAGGTCCCATCGGTTTCTTATGAGAGACATTTCATTGTCCTCATGATCCCTGGGTGAGCATCTAGAAGGTTTATGATTGGATTTTATATTTTTCCATCTACAAGCCTTTGGGCCTTCAACCCCTTCTTCCCATGAAATGAGGGACAATCCCTTCTTGGGTCAGTACACCTGAAAATCCAAAAAGATAAGGAGATGAGGGGATGAAGTGTGGAAAGTGACAAGTATGGTTGGGAATGACACAATGAATCATCAAGAGGACCCCTAGTAGCAAAATTATTCCTAAGCGTGATCACTTACTAGGGTGCAATGTCAACCACCAAGATGAAGTAAGGCAAAGAGCATAGTTTCCAAGAAAACATTACATAATCAAAAGCAATCTAAAATGCAACAAACTCAAATGCTTCAAATATTGAAATGACACTCACCATAATACTTGGCTTGTACTTCATGGAGCAAGACCCAATCTCTTCTAGAAGCAAGCTAATGTGGTGGATACCCTTGTGATGAACCTGAGATTCGTGGTGGTGAAGTAGGCCTCTATCTGTGCAAGCAGACACTGCTGGTCAAGCTGTCTCTTGGAACTCCATGTCCGCAACCTGAGATCCTTGAGACATCATCTCCTTAGTTATCCCTAGGAACCGGGGATGACAACACTTACATCAATGCCTCTTGTGACTTTCAACTTCAGTCATTTTAACCTTTGAAATTAACCATCAAAATGTTGACCGATTTAAATGGTCAGGGACTTGTGCACCTTTGTTTTAAGTATTCGAGCCTCGCCAAGAACCTCTTCAAGGTTTTTGAAAGGTATCCATCACAAACATTTGAATGGAAAGTGCAATAGGTCTAAAGGGCGGTGGGGCCAACATCGAAGGTAAATTTGAATGGAAAGTGCAATAAGACTAAAGGGTGGTGGGCCCAACATAGACCTTCGATGATTAAGGTATTTTGGTCGCCGAGCTTCTTTTATAATGTGAAATAGAAATTTAAGGATGCCTTGAGAGATACTTGGTTGATATCCTTGAAAGATAAGTGCGAAAGGAGTGGAGGGTAAAGGGATAGTGAATCCCACTTAGAGCATTGGTATTGAGTCTACTTAAGACATTGATCTCTACCCAACTTTTTAATCAAAGTCTAAAAGGTTGTAATGAAGTTTGCTTAATGTATTTGAAGGATAATTGGGTCTGTGACTAAGTTGTCGACCTTGATAAACACATTAGAATGATTTTTGGTGGAGATTCATAATTTATACTTGTTGGAAACTTAATGTGATAAGGTTATGGTATTTTGTACTATTTATTTGAGAAGGAATATGAAAAGTTGCAAGTGAATAGTAATCGAGAGTCCAAGAGACCTCTTGGAAGATAAATCCAAAAATCATTCATCATGTATTTATACGTGTATCAAAGTAATAAAATGCATATCATGTTGATCTCCATTCGAGTATATTCCAACAATGGTAACAAAGCGAGGTTATAATTCTGCCATAGTCTAACTGTTCTACATTTTGACCCTTTTCGGGGGATATTTTCTGTTTAATTTTGAGTGAACTCTGGCGAGAAATTGTTGGCTCTGTAGATTGGAGTGGTTAATTACTTATAATCCGAGTACCCAAGGGGTTTTTCATCACGCTAAATCCATTTCTGCATTCAAAAATGCAATTTAAACAACACACAGTAGATTTGTATCGTCAGATGCCAATAAAAAGGGCCAAGACATAGAACAGTTAAAAAACGCCTATAATTCTTAGAGCTTGAATTAAACTATAGTAGTTGTCCATAGCGTGCTAGTTTAACTTCACCAGTCTTCCTCCTCATGCAGAAACGCCTATCTCGTTTATTCCATGAGCGTTTCATTTCCCTGTATAGAAAGAAACTTTTCTCTGTCTACCTACAAGTCTATCTCCCACCTGCAGTAATGTATCTAGATATTCCTCTGCATTAGTCTCTCATCTGCGCTCTCATCTCTGTGCATGCGTAAGGGTTTCCATCTCCCACCTCTCACGAAATCCTTTTCTCGCCACTACCAGCTGCAGGCTTGATTTCCTTATTGGGTTTGGTGCTCGATATCATCATTGTGAGGAAGAGAAACAATATGTGGATGTCGATATTTGAGCCAGACTACTTTCTACAATATTAATTTTATCATCAAGTGTGTTGAATGAGTTCATTAGCACCAATAGAACTTTGGAATCGTATTTGTTGTTCAGATACTCTATTAGCTTCACAATCAAGTCCAGAAATGTTTGGCCATTTCATACTCAATGACAGATTTGGGGCCTATACAACTCATTTCTGATAAAATTGTGATTTTCAAGGGAGAGGGGGTGGTGTGTTTATCAAGCTCGAACCTAGTTCTTTGCCATGGTCATTAAATTTTTCTAATCAAGCTACACTTTTGGTGATAAAGATCATAGAGACACTCAATCTTCAAGACCATTTCAACTCCAGAATCAAAGTAACTTACAAATAGTACTTTTGTAAGTAAGTTTGTATTTTTTTGAAATTAAATTGTAAAAGGGTGCATTTTTTGTAGAATCCGACACCCTCTATTTGTTGAGTTTGATTGTTAAAGTGTGGAGTTGCAATAATTCCTTTAAGGTCTAAGTCTTTAAATGGTTCGAATTGAAGAATTATTAGAGTTACCGAATACTCTAATACTCTCTATTGTCGACAATACGATCACCATTGACAAAACAATTCTCATTGTTGTTTAAACTTGTTTACAAGATTCATAGGACAAAATTGAATTTATCTAGCTTGAATCACAACTCTAACAAAATGAAACACAACAAAAGAATCAACATTCT
>JASDQU011103671.1:29421-40335 GCA_032191745.1 Picea mariana
AGGGAATGCTCATTTGTCTTTGCAGGACCTAGTTGGTAGACAATTTTGGGAGAACAAGCCTAGATTGGGCTTCCATGGGGCTACAAGCCCATGGGTTGTATGCCAAGGGACCGCATGCCAGATGAGAGAGATCGGACTTGAAAGGCCTTGATGATGACTTGGATGACATAGCCCAACCCTCACTTGCTAAACGATTTTCCCAGGAGGGGAAAAACGTAATATTTTTTAGCTTGACGTCATGCTTGGGGGGCTAGGGCATGGTGGTGGGGTGCCACTCATTTGACACTTAGAAATTTTGAGGAGAAGAGGGTCTTCACCATGATGAGAGTGCTTAAATTCTTGAAATGTGGCCTTTGGAGGCCTACCCATGCTTCTCCAACACCAACGACTTCCTCAAAGTGCCAAAACATCACCTAAAGGCGTGACGTCCTCCTAAATTAGGGTTTTATTTATGCAAAAAGTGAAATTTTAAGTGAATTTTTTAATATTACTTGGTAAGGGGGAAATATTAGGGTTGTTGACCCCTAATATTGTGGTTTAGTATTTAATTTGTGGACAAAATATGTTAGGTACATTTTGTATAAATAGAGATCATAAGATCTCATTTTAAACATAACTCTCCCTCTTGTGAGAGGACTTGGTCTGAAATTTTCGGCTATCCTTGGTTCTTTTATATATTTAGTGCTTGTTATGGTTATCTATTAATGTTATGTTTGATGGGAGTGATGCGCTAGCCTTGGAAGGCTTATCTCTTTCTATTGTGGTGGATTGTCTTGGCATTTTTCCTTGAATTGGTATGGTTTTTATTCTCTTGCTATCATTCATTTCAAGTCAAGGTTATTGTGCTATGAACTAGGTGAGAAGTATAAGGACATACACCCTCACCCTAGTCTTCATCATTTTATGCTTCATATCATTTATTACACTAGGGTTTGCTAAGAGAGGTATAAGGGCATACACCCCTTAGCTTAAACCCTAGCTAGAGAAACTTGCCTTGGGAAGTAAAAGGGATTTCACCCCCAAGGAGGTAGCTTCTCTAGCTATTTATTTTCATGACCTCATTAACCCAATAGTAAAGGCACTAGTCATACTTTTTTTTTTCATTGGAGTTATAAAATCATTGCCTTGGGAAACATAATTTTTGATCTTTTGAAAGTGTTTTTGTTTGAAGTTGATTTGCCTCATTGAGAGGAGTATTCGCCCACTAGGGCATCCCCTCTCTCTGAATACTCTAATTTTTGTTATAAACTTTAACCTACAACCTGTTATCACATAGAATTGCAAGGGTCAAAAATCATTTCTATTTTGATTTTTAGTCATAGGTTTTCATTAAGTTTTAGTTTTTTATGTCCCTTTGCTATAGTCATTTTTCAAATTTTGATATAAATAAGATAAGGTTAGTTTTGGCTTTGGTCTAGAGTCCTTGGTTATGCCTTGTTATCATAGCAAGTTGGATAAATATTCATGAGTAACATTTTTCAAATTCTCCATCATCACCCTGACATGTCACACCTCCATGCTATATGCAGACCCCCCCTTTTGTCACCTTTACTTGTTTAGCCGTCAAATCAGTTTTGATCTATATGTTGCCAACTCACTAGGAGAGTTCGCAACGCATTCGAAGGTACACCATGCATTCATTTCCATAATTGCATTTATGGATTGTTTCAAAGAAGATATCCTTGTTTTCAAAGCTGATATTTTAAACAAATGTCCAGGGATTATTTCATAAAGGATTCTAACAGTTTTTTCCAAGTGTGAAAATCATATTTGAGCTCGACGTTGTGAACCTGGTGCTATAGACAGGCGCTACGAACCCGACGTTGTGAACTGGTTGAAGAAGAGAGTTAGAGGTTGGACTACCTGCAGACATTCCTTTTCAAATGTAACGACATCAACATCAAAAACCAGTCCACAAGGTACTCCATGGAGATTTATATGTTGTCTAAAGCCTGAAGGAGAGGTTTTTTTTGGTTTCACCCCTCGACGTTGTGAACTCTATTATTATGTTTCTGAATGCTTTCACATCCATTTGCTTCATGCTATGAACCTCCTTCATTAAACCCCATTACCTTTAACACCTCATCCAACCTTCTCACCAGTTAGAATTCATTTTTTCCTCTGGTATTTCCCAACGTTGCAAACCCCCTGTTTTGGCCTTGCGAACTCTCATTTCTGGCATTGTGAACCTTGTGTTGCAAATCCATCGCTACGAACCCTCTGTTCTAGTTTGGTTGAAAATCCTTCCTCCGCATACTTCACAAGCTCAAATTCAAAGGAGTGACTCTACACCCTTTTCGAGTTGGATTTTTGGTTGATCAACTATCAAATTAAGTTTAAAGATTACATGCATTTTTTTCATGTTGCTAAAGGATACTGGTATTGTCATAAAATATCGATTTCAAGCAGAGAATTCATAGGTGTCTTTCTCTTATTGTAAATTCCAGTTGTATATATTTATATATTTTGTTTGAAGACTACACTCTCTCATCCTTGAATGTGCATGAAGTGAATTGTATAGAAATCATGTAAACAGTTGACCTATGGAAAACAATTTGTTATCAAAACCCTTGTATCTTGTATCCATGTTTTCATACATTCACCTGTCATTACAACTTACAGAAATCATTCCTTAGCAACAGTCATGGACAACCCACAACAAAATAAGACCCATAAGGGAGGTGAAATAGTAAGGACAGAGCCTTATGATATGGATTTTTTTTATTCTGAACCCTTGATCAAAGAGGCTTTCCAAAGGGTAGGTTGTATCAAATTTTGTCAAAAAATGCAAAAGGGAGGTGGCTAGGGAATTTGCATTAAATTTCAATGGGACCAAAACCAAGGTTGGAATATTGGAGTTTGAAGTTTTAGAAGTGTCCATCTCCACTTCAACAGGGATACCTAGCACTGGAGAAAAGTGGTTCAAGGATATGACACTAAATGCCTCTTTCTCCAAGGAGTTCCTCAATCCAAAATACTAGCAAGACAATATGTCCAAAGGAGTACCCAGAAATCATATGCTTGAAGGCTTTGATAAAATGTTGAAGGTGATTCAGAGGTATTTCACCTATGAGGGAAGATTTAACATGGTATATCAATACCATATCAAATTGTTGTTACATTTCATAGGGAAAGAAGTTATAAACCTCCCTTTTTATTTGTTCATAAGTATTGGCAAGATGGATGACAGAGTTCAGGCCAAATCTAAGCAAGTGGACACTAGTGTTTTCCACTCAAGTCTTATCAAAATGCTAGTGATGGAAGAATTGAGAAAGACAAACATAGATTGGGAAACATTCATCACTTCGTCACAGTTTCAGCTGAATATTTCCCCCACTCCACAGTCCAAGCTTCAAATCCATGTTCCTGATGAGAATATTGTGTATTTAGAGGTGAGCAAGAAGAGAAAGAATATTATGACTGCTAAATTTGATAGAGCCAAAAATGGAGATGAAGAAGGAGGCCCTTCACAGTCTTCACAGAGGGAAGCTTCACCCATGCCAGATCCCACTCCAATTAAGGTTCCTTCAAGAAAACCCATAGGCCTAATTGTTATCGGACAAATCAGCAAGTGTTGACACAAACTAATCTCCCTAACTTCAACAAGAAAATAGAACAAAACATAGCAGAATACAAGCTTCTCCTTAGATTTCATTGTAATTTAAACTAGTTAAAAGAGGGACAAATGGCATTTCGTTTAAAGATCGTTTAATCCTCGCTAGTATCGTCCTTGATCCATATTTGGATTTGTAGGATGTTGAACCTATTTAGAAGCACAAACCAACAAAGAGAGAGAACAACAATATATATATTCCAATGAAACCTATGCATAAGATCAAGGAGTTATACAATAAAAATGGAGAAACTTTTATGGGGAAGAAATGTATCGCTGTATGATATTGATGAAAGTGGAGAATAAAACATATGCCTTGATGTTGCAAGGTCCCTTCCAATGGCCCTTTGCTTCAACACACACACATTTTCTCCAATGCTTTTGATGAAGAGTATTCACAAACTGACTTGGAAAGCTTAAAGAAAAGCTATCACAAGTACAATCTTCAACAAAATTCTTCATGCATAAGCCAGCCTAGCCTTTCCCATGTGATATCCCTCTTTATATAGAGTGAAGAGAGATGTATGAAGAGATTAGGATAATCACACTAAATCAGAGAAGCGAGTGAGATCCAAACTGATTAGAGGCCACCTCATCCTTCTCGAGATTCCATTTTAGAACCTTTGAGAATTTCACCTTTTTTCCTTTTTTAATCATCGTCGCACCCTAAGCACAAGAAACCTACGATGACGCCGCAATCCATTTTGGTGCAGCATGTGACGATCAATCATCGTCATACCCCAAGCATTTAGCAGGGTGCGACAATCTCCTTTGATAGGGTTTTTAAGAAAAGAAAGATGATTCAATTTCTCAGGGAGAAAGTCTCATTTCTTCAGTAGCTTCATGGAACATAGGAGTAAGCCATACACATTTTTCAGTCGATCACAGGGGTGACCAAAATAATGTGTAACACTAGGAGGTATAAATTTGGTGTTTCCTTCACCCTGTGGAGTTGACAAGGTCAAAGCTAGGAGGCCTCTTACCAGAGAAACATCCAAGCAAGAAATCCCTGTGAAGGATGATGTATTAGAAGTTTCAACCCAGAGGAAAGGTAAATCCATAGCTATTGAAAAGCATGTTGAAATTATTGACATCACTACTCCTTAAGAAGAGAGCAATCCCACTTTTAAGAGGCTCAAAAGACAAATTAAAGAGGCATTGGCTGAAGTTGATGAACTGAAGAAGGGGGAGTTGGTTTCAAAGAGGAAGCTTAAGGGACTCATCGACATGTATCATGAAACTATTGAATAAGACAAATTTATAGCCAAAAGGTTTTGGCCCCTCCATAGGCAACTCAAAAACCTCTACAGACAGAATAGAGCTCATCAAGCACAAATCGGAGAACTAAAGACAGAACTTCAGCCTTTCAAAGAGGAGTTAGCTAAGAGAAATATAGATATGTTGGCTAAAGTTTCTACTAGGAGGAGCTCTAGAGTTATAAAATGAAAAATTTGAACCCCTTAACCCATCTCAGTGTTTGACAAGTTTCATGTTTTTTGTATTTTGCAATTTTTAGGATGGTCATGCTTGATAAATCATGTTTAGCTACTAGGGTGTTATCTTCTAAGTCATATATCATGATCATAAGTTATTACAACATTTTGTGGCACTAAAGATGGTTTTTGAACACTTTAAGGCATTATCAAACGAAATAAACTGCTACAGGAAAGTTTGCAGCACCTGGCGCTGCAAACTGGCTTATACAAATAGGCATTGTGAACTGGCACTGTGAACTCGGGTTTTGGATTTTTGAAGGGAGGAACAGTTGTCAGGTGTTATATATCAATGCAAGCCAGTTGTATGATGGTCATTTATGAGCTGGGAGGCCACCTACCAAAGGGAGAAGTGCTCAAAGGAACACTTCTTCAACCATAAAGAAGATGTTGAAGACATTGCCAACATTAGCCTAAATTTTAGAATTTTGTTGTTTTATGTTATCCACTTGTTGCCACGCCACTTTGAGGGCACAAGGATCCTATTATAAGGTTGTTATTCGAATTATAGTGTTTTCACTGACAATCTAGGTTATCAAAACACTAATGTAAGTATGATAGAGGGTTCGAATGGTCTACGAGGGGACTCACTGTTGATACTGTGTGTAGTACAGAAAGACCTTCTATTTTTATGTATCATACTTAAGATTCTCTGGATAGTGAAAATTAGTTCTTTTTCCTATCATATTTTTGTCTTCTAATTTTGATCACATTCCAATGAAAGATTCATTTGACTGATTTATAGTTGGTTGCAAGGGAGGATCTATTGTAATGTTGTTACAGATATATCAGAATTAATCTCTTTGATTATAAGAATGTATCGTTTCAGAGAGTTTTGCTTTATATGTTTTTCATACTTCATGATGTAGATGATAGCATTTCACTTTCTTCTTATCAAGTCTTCCACTTACTCATCATTTTTCTAAAACCCTGATCAAAGTTATTCAGAGCCTTATTTGCTAGTGTAAAATTATGTGAAGTAAGTTGCGATTTACACTATTTTCCTGATTTTTCATCAGTTTTCTACCTTATCATAAAACATATTTTTAACCTATTGATGGGTGATAAGATTACACTTTAGAAGTCAGAGTGTGACTTTCAGTGCTAACATTATTGGAGCCACTGTCGGGGAACGGATTGAAGACTTTTATCTGAGTTGTACGACAAAGAAAATATTGATTCTGAGGTGCACAGTGATCAGTAAACTGGAGACTGTATATTGCACATGGAGACTCCATTTTTTTGGTTGTGGATCCAAAACATAGACACACAAGGTCCACTCCACATTTACCTCTAGCTACACCTGAAGCTGACCCAGAAAATATCATCAAGAAAGGAAAGGATTCACAAGGAGCCTCTTCATCTATTTTCTCAGGTACTGTTGGGAACTTACCTGACTCTATTTTTCAAACACTAGTAGTTGTATCTAGCATTTCTAAATTACCTACTATTGAAGCTTCTAAAGATTTAAAACTAGGAGAATTTCATGTTGAATACTCATCTTTTTCTCCTCGGTTGAAAGAAGAAAGTCTTGAGAATTTTGATGCTCTTGCATCCCCTAAGATTGTAAATTGGTTTAGGCTTAAGAGTCTATAGGACTTTCCCCTCCTAGGTTCCCCCTCTCATCATTCTTTCAAATTTTTTGTGACCAAAGAAGAAGGAACCCTTGTCCCTTTTGAGTTTTCCCCATCCTCATACAAGAACCAACCACTTTTTGTTAAAACTAAAACTCCTCCATCTTATACTTTTCCTTTACCTGAGATATCTGATATTCATTTTGCATCTTTCCTATCAAAACACCTCCCACTTCCCCTAGGACTTAGAATCTTCCTCTTCCTAATCCAATGGAAGGTGCAAAACCTCCTCGGAATAAGATGGATGCCATTGTGGCTTCTAGGTATGCTCCTATAGTGTTGCATCATCCTATGAATGCTCTCCTAGTAGGATATTACCTAAAGTATATGCCCAAGTTCACAGGAGAAGAGGAAATAACTGCAAAGGAACACCTTGCATATTTTTATAGCTATGTTGATAATCTGAACATTGAAAATGAGGATGTGTGGATGAGAGTTTTTTTACAAAGCCTTGATGGTGAAGCCAAAAAACGGTTTAGGGGTTTACCTCATGGAACAATTGTTTGGATTGAAACCCTTGATGATGCCTTTTTAAGAAATTGGGGGGAAAAGAAGGACTTTTTGTATTATATCACTGAATTTGGTGCTCTCAAAATAAAAGAAGGTGAATCAGTATCATACTTTTCAAAAAGGTTCAACAAAATGTATAATAAAATTCCTACAGAGATCAAGCCTACTGAAACCTCTGCCAAAATAGCCTATGATAGTGCATTTGATCCTGAAATTTGTCTTATGTTAAGAAAGAGAATATGTACTGCACTAGCCCACATGCAAGATGTTTCCCTAGAAGTGGAATCAAACATATTGGCTGCAAACAAATTAAGAGGAAAATCTGATAGGGATAGGAGGAAACAACAGGCAAAAGCTTCCACCTATGATGTTTTAGCAACTAACCCTCAGGTGGATGAATTGACCAAGTTAGTCAAATCCCTTTCTGCAGAAATGGAAAAACTGAAATTAGAGGGGAGACAAGCAAACAGGAACACACAAGATTTTGGAAACAAAAATAATTTCAGAAGACAAAATAATGCTCCTCAAATTATTCAAAAAGATCAGAGGAACATAGATGATCAAAAGGTTCATACTCCTCTTAACAACAATCTAGTTGATGATGAAGAAGGAGAAGATGATGACACTGATCAATAAATTCGTTGTCCAAGAGACACATCTACTTCCCCTCACCTAACTCAATCTGCTTATGAAGAGTCCCTCATGAACAGCCAGCTAAATGAGTTAAGCAAGGGATAAAAAACAAATGAAACTCAGAATAAGCATAACTTAAGGTCAAAACAGAAAGAGGGAAATCCTAGTACATCAAATCATCCTAAAAAATCAGGCACCTCTACTAAAACAATGGTTGCACCAAAGAAAGGAAATGAAGAACAAAATAATCAGCCTATGGTTAAATCCCCTGTCCCGGAAATAAAGGAAATCATGAAATCTCCATCTTCTTTTAACTTTGAAAATGAAATTCAGAAGATTAAAATTCCAGTCCCATTCTTAGATTTGATAAATAATGAAGATTTAATTAATTCCATTTCTAAAATGCTCCAGTATGATTTTTCTTCCCATTCAACGGATTCAGTGAATTTCCAAGATGAAAAACCTGCAGTGATATTGGGGCCCTTAGTAGAAGATAGGGATGACTCCTCCCCTCCTTTTTATACCTCATTGAATGTACCTGACAAGATCTTACACAAATGCTTGATGGACTCAGGTGCATCCCATAACTTAATGCCTAAATCTGTAATGTATGAACTGGGTCTAGACATCACCAAAGCATATCATGATCTATATTCTTTTGACTCAAGGAAAGTGAAATGCCTTGGGGTGATCAAAGATTTGGTTGCTACCCTTTTTCAATTTCCCATGAAAAGTATAGTGATGGATATAGTAGTTGCATATGTTCCCCCTATGTTCGCATTTTTATTGTCTAGATCATGGATTAAGAGATTGGGAGGAACCTCGTTGATGGACCTCTCCTATGCCACAATACTTGTCTTTGGGGGTGAACATAGAAGGTTGTATAGAGAAGAAAAGATGGCTTATATTATCAGTGATGAAGGTAACCCCACCAACCATCCTATTTATGTTGTTGACACTGATTTGGGATCTATCATTCTACAACTCACTGATCTTCCTCAACCACCTTTGGAAATAAGAAATCCATCATCAATAGCATGTGAAACAGTAAAACAAGGTGCTCAAATTTGGAAAATAATTTTTGATGGGACATCTTCTAAAGATAGTATTGGTAATAGAGTGGTTTTCATTTCCCCATCTCAAGAGTTCATAACTTTGTCTTTCAAGTTAGAATTTGAGACCACAAATAACATTGATGAATATGAGGCTCTAGTTTTGGGGTTGAGGGCTGCTAAAGATATGAAGATTGAGGAATTATCAATTTTTGGAGATGCATAGTTGATTATACATCAGATCAGAAATATATATCAGGAAAATCATCCAAGTTTGAGCACCTACAGAAATGAGGTATGGGATCTGATTGATAATTTCTTCCTAGATTTCAATATATCCTTTGTTCCTAGAGAAGAGAATGCATTGGTTGACTCCCTAGATGTTTTTGCTGGCAACTTTAAAGTTCCACTACCACCTAAACTCAAGTACAATGCTGAAGTAAAATATACACCTTCCATACCTAACAATGTCAAACATTGGAAGGTTTTTGAAGACGATATTGAGATAAAAATATTTATGGAAACAATGGAAGAATTTTCTGCACTTCACATTGATCAAGATCTAGATGATGAAAAAAATCCTCATGTTGATAAATTCCTAAATAAAATTGCAGACCAAAAGATTGTGCAGTTTCCTGGTAATCATATCCTCAAGGGATTGGTTCCTTTAGAGAGATTATTTGATCGTAATGATGTGGCTGTCAAAGTAAGAGGTTCAAATGCAGATGTTGATTTGACAGAATGCAATCTAGGTACTGATGAAAATCCCAAGTATGTCAAGTTGTCTAGTAGTTTGTCAGAAAATAAAAGAAATGAGTATATCAAACTGCTAAAGGAATTTGTTGATGTTTTTGCTTGGAAGTATGATGATTTGCAAACTTATGACACAAGCATTATTGAACACAAAATACCTTTGAAGGATGATACTAAACCATTTAGACATAAACTAAGGCAGATCAATTCAATGTTCTTTCCCATCATGGAGAAGGAGGTCAAAAAATTGCTTGATTCTCAGATCATCATACCTTTGAGGTATTCTGAGTGGATAGCTAATCTTGTCCCTGTTAGGAAAAAGAATGGATAAATCAGACTTTGTGTTGATTTCAGAAATTTAAACAGGTGTTCTAGGAAAGATAATTACCCCTTTCCTAGGATGGAACATATTTTTCAAAGGGTGACAGGATCAGCAAGGATGTCTATGATTGATGGTTTTTCAAGCTATACGGAGGATTTCTATTTTGCCTGAAGACAAGGAGAAGACATGATTTACCACTCCTTGGGGCACATTCATGTATGCCAAGATTCCCTTTGGTCTCATGAATGCAGGGGAAACCTTTCAGCGTGTAATGGATATTTCTTTTATTGAAGAAAAAGATAATTTTGTGGTGATCTACTTGGATGACAGCACAATGTTTTCAAAATCTAATGAAGAGCACTATCAACATTTGAATAAGGTGCTCCTAAAATGCAGAAAATTTGGATTGTCACTCAATCCCAAGAAGTCCATTTTTGCTATGAAAGAAGGTAAGTTGTTGGGACATAGTGTCTCAGTTGAAGGGATAAAAATTGACCCAAGTAGAGTAGAGGCCATCAAGACTCTGTCTCTCCCTAGGTCCAAGAAAGAGATCGAATCCTTCCTGGTTAAGATAAAATTCTTGAGAAGTTTCATTTCTAATTTTTCTAAGTTGGTTAATTTTATCACATCCATGCTGAGAAAGGGAAATGAGGTAAAGTGGACACTTGAAGCTAGAAAATTTTTTGATCAAATTAAACAAGCACAGACTGAGGCACCTGTGCTTATCATCCCTGATTATTCAAAAGAATTTCTGATATTTTCTTTTTCCTCACATGACACATTGGTTGTTGTCCTCCTTCAGAAAAACTCAGATGGGATGGAGCAACCTATTTCTTTTTTCAGGAGGGCTTTGAGAGATGTTGAAGTCAGGTATGACATCATGGAGAAGAAAGCTTATGCTTTG